>KI920050.1:29540-40863 GCA_000473525.2 Anopheles melas | reverse complement strand
TGCTTGGCGGCTTTGGGCGCATTCATTGATGTGTTCGGTACACGTTTTAACTGCGAAAGGACGGAATGGAACGCCAGTAAAAAGACATTCTCTCGCTCAAACGATCTGCGGGCGACCAATGTCAATGTTTAGTGCTACCGTTAAGCGGCCCCTTAAAACGAAAGGGAATAAATAGAAGAATAAAAAAAAACAGTACAAAAACACAAAACGTGCGAAAAATGTACATAACGTTCTCCCCCGCGCACGGTCAGGTGAAAGCGGAAACATTGCCATAAAACATAATGGTAATATTTCCCTTTTCACCCGAAGTACAGTACAGTGGCGCAAATATTTAAGCACTCGACTGTGAGGAATTCGTCCAGCGCTGCCGCTAAGAGTAATGTGCACATACATACATATTCTAAGCAGCAGTCGCTTGAGGCTCGGGAGGTTGTGCTTTTTTTTTACAGCCCTCCAGAAATTATTCACCACATCCGGGCCGGGCGATGGGGGCGCCTGGTCGCTGGTTCCGTTTGCCGGCTGGCAGACACACTAGAGTATGCAAAGTGGTCGCTTTGTACCCCTTGGGAAGGACCCGTAATACGAGCTGCAAACCAGCGAATTACCGCAACGGTTGGTCAGAGCAATCAGACATATTGAACGTAAAAGAGCAACACGTCAGCGCGGGCGAACGCTTCGAAACGGAAAACATCAAAAGCAGAAGCATTAAATTTCCTCGGAAAGCGAGCCGAGCGCGTGATGGGTTAGGTAGAGAATAATGATCTTTGGTGGAAGTCCCAAACGTCTGTTCTTGAGATGCAGCTAACGCATAACTTTGTTCAATTGTTTCCCCTGTAGAAACAAAAGGTGAACAAACACCCGAAACTTAAAAAGCTAATCCATCATTATGGCCATGTGTAACCGCTTGCTCGCTCGATATGTTTCGAGCAGAACATACCACACACATACCGTTACCGAAAACTGAGTCCTTTCCTTTCTCCTCCTCCGCTACCACTACCAAAAACCAGACCGCAACGAGACGAACGTTTGATGGGCCGCCCTTCCTGTGTGGGGCACAGAAAATAAAATAAAACCCGACCGTCATTCACATAGTCGGTCTCCCCCCCCCCCCCCCCCCCTCCTGCAAGGAAGTGAATGAAAGCCACCGAGGTCGAGAAGCAAAATAAATAAAATTCGAGCCAAATATTTTATGTAATGGCATAATGTGCGAGTTTCGTTATTTATGCATCCTCGGGCTCCATCAACCTCCCCCCTCCGGTGTAGGGTTTGGGTTTCGATTCTGCTCACGATAACGACCGCACCGTAAAGGTACTGTTTGTGTTTCTGGCGCTTACCATGGATGCGGCACCGTGTGAGCTAGGGCACCGAAGTGCGCAGCATAAAAGTGTAGTTGAAAGCTCTACCGTACCGTATGTGTGTGTGTGCGTTCTTGTTAGGTATCGCCGCGCTTTGCATTTGGAGATTTTCAAGCTACCGAGAGCTAGCGGTGGAAGCGAAACCGAGAGCCGGGTATCGTTTTGATTTACATAATGCGTAGGAACTGGGCTGTTACGGTGAAAATCTGATTAAAGGGGATGGATTGTTATTATTTCTTAATCGGACACCATGCTTTCGTCTTAGCGCGCAAAGTTTTCCGCGACGGCGTTAAGCAACTGAGCAGCCGACCCCGAGCTGGCAAACAAAGCATTTTGGTTGGGACGTCATTATTCATTGCCGTTTCTTGTACAGCATGCTTGCTTTGTACGTTCGTTTGTTCTCACATTTTTTTAAATATATTTTACACGCACATCTTAATGAATAGCACTATACATCAGTGGATTCGATGTAAATTGGTACGTTTAAGTTTTTTTTTTTCTAATTAACAATCTTGAAACAAAACTTTTATGTATTGTACACTAACCTTTGTGATAATTTATTGGCCCCGTCTCGAGAAAAAAGTCGACTTTTCAATGTGTCCGTCATGAGATAAAGCCCCACATGGATCAAGCCCTTAGATGTATGAACCACATTAACCTTGTTAGAAAGAAAAAAGAATGTACCGCAGAGGTAAGATACAACTGTACTTATAATTGATTCGACCTCATCCAGATTTCTGTGGTACAATTATATTTCTGGCTACTGAAACATAATTTACTTATCTTCAAAGGCTGCTGAATAAGGCGATGTGAACTATTCTTTAATGAGGGCGTCATACCTGTCACGATGTGAAAGTTTTTGCAACGGATGTCCATTAAACAAAGAGTAACGTGTCTGACAATCATCTTTATTTATAATCGAATTAAACGACGTCTACGTTAATATCTTACGCGAAGAGTCGTGAGTGGAATACGCATTCTCCTACACGGGGAGCAAATGCTCCAAGAGTGCCAAACTATAAAACTGCAGGAGCCAGAACTTCTTCTTTCATAGATTTAGTACAATATTACAATATAATTCCACAGGAAATTATCAATGTTGATTCTTTATCTGAGATTAGAATATTATGCTCCGTGTTCGTTAGAAATAATGCACAGGTAGTCGCAAAGATACGCGGTACCTCCTATACGCGGATTCGAATATACGAGGTTTTCTAAATTGGACAGTTCCTTGAGCAAAAGGCACAGATTTGACACATCAATTGTCAAATACAAATGAAACTCTCTTTTGGTCGAATTTTAAGAAACAGTTGAATTAAAAAAAGACCCTGCTGAAGATCTTTTTGATAAACTCTTGAATTATTGGAAATTTGATTTGAATAGTAAATGTAAACCACAATCTTTTGCATCTGTCCCATAATAACATGTAATGATGTACGTCATCGAAGAATAGCTCTCTTGCTTGTATTGCTCAAAAAAGTGCATCAATCTTGCTCGATTTTAAATTCCATTTCATGTAATATTTTGGAGATTTCATAAGACATATATAGTTATCTGCAGTAAATATTTGCCGTTTGAACCGTTTGACCAAGTGACACTATAAATAGATTTTTTAAAGCTTTGTTGAGCTATCAATGAAAACAAAATGATTGATATACGAAGACAGTTCCGATTGATGCTTTTCCCACAATTCTTTTCATTTCGAAAAATCACACAACTCAAACAAATCAAACCACAGCACACAACACAACACACGCCCTGCCCTAAAACTCCCAACAAGAAAATTGCTAAAAGAATGCAAAATCGCACCCAACTACACCTGACTGCTTTTACGACATCGCTTTATTGCTACGTACGTCCCAAAGGGTTCCTCCTCCACCCCTGGAAACTGTAAAGCGAATGTTACGGCAAACGAGATACATGTGCCAACCCGCGTGAGAGATTTATAGAATTCCTTACGGTTTTTTGGGGGTTCATAAATTTTATGCATGCACTCAAATTTATGGGGCAACGCTAAACGTCCCGAGACAGACCGCACACGGGAACGCTGGGAGGAACGACTTTTCACCGGCTGTGTGTGTGCGTAGGGAAAGAAGGTGTAATTTCTGCACAGAACTGCTTGCGAGAAATGCTTCCATTTCGTAAGACGGTCCCGTTTTACGGTTCAGAACGAAGATTCAGCGAAGCGTTAGTATTACATTTATATGACCTCAAATGAGCGTTCAAATAGTCCTGCCCTTGCATGATGGGTTCTGTTTACATGAGTGAAGGTGCATCACACTGTGTAACAGTACAGTAGGAAGATCTGCTTGCGGTGTATATGGAGTCTTGCTGACCTTACGCTTTTACAATTACGAATGGGAATTTGAGTGAATCTTATCGTAAGCTAAATCCACAAGATGAAGAGTGAGAACAGGATTTCTTCAAAAATCCTGCAAAATTGCTTGCTACTAATAAAAAAAAATCCTCAACATATCAAGTAGAACCTCACATTCTAATCACAGATTTCCAAAAAAAAAATCTCCAAAAATAAGGCACAAATATAGCGCGAAAGTAAATCACACTTCCCATTCTAGTGCGCCACGCAACAGTTAACTCGGCTTAGCTTTACGATTCGTTGGAACGCCCGTTAACAGTGTACGCTCTTCAGCTACAACAAGTGAAGCCAACGTTTAGCAAACAACTGCGCACAAACACAGCTCTTGAAAATGCCAGAAAATTCCTCTTCCCGGGAAATAGGGTGAAGTACAGGTGGCAAATACCTTAACAACTTTGCACTGTCACAACCTCCGGTGAAAGTTGTTTGTTTGCCGATTTTTCCCCCTCGATTGGTTTTTTTTTTGCAGACCGTTTGTACGGGTTTACGGTCCTTTTATGATTGCACAGCAATGCGACTGGTTCTGGTGGTAGATTTGGAAAAAAAATTGCAACTTTGAAGTTTTGTAAAAATAAACAATTTCCCTTACGTGAAATCCATGATGCCACGAGAAATTGTGCTTCTACTGTTTGTCGCTTTTAATATTAACTAAACGGAACAACCGTACAGTCGAACACGCGGACTGCTTGATATAAATGTTGGTTCAAAAAACTTCCCCATTGCTTTCATTTCAATCGTACCGAGCAAACGCTCTTTCCCTGCGACAGCTCCACCTTGGCTGTGCATCAACCGCGAATCACACCATTTCCGCATGCACAACCACCAAGAGTCCGTGCCCGGTGGTGCCGAATGTGGCGTTTCCCGTTTATTTTTTTTTTTGCTTTACTACACGGTGAGCGATTTTCTTTTTATTACGTGCATGCCGCAATTGTTTTACCTTACTTCATTCGACCGCGTTGGTTGGCGAGCGAAAATAAAACAATAATGAACGAGGTAAAGCACTGTGTCCGTTCCAGCCCGTCTCGGGGGCAGGGATTGCTGCTAGCGAAAAATAAATTACACACCTGCAGATTCGGTTTCTCCCATCCCTTCACATGGTCTCAAATGAGCCTCGCCCTGGTGGGCAAAAATATCTACTCCGTTGAAGAAGAAACCTGCTGCAAGGACTGCAGCTGCTGCTGCTGCAGTCTTGCTTTTCCCGCGTCGAGTTTTCGCGTCGTTTTTGCACCGAACTACACCACACGTTGGCCTCGCGCTCGCGGTCAGAGCCCGTGGGTAGTTCGTTTTTCATTTATCTGAAAATTTATTGTTGACTGAATTTTCACCAGGGACTTCACGAAACGCGTGAAAACCATGGCAAGCGTGGAGCGCGGTCTTGTCTCACTAGGAAGGCTTGAAACGGCGGCACACCTACAGAAGGGTAGCAAGGAACACACCAACAAAAAGCACGAAAAAGCACACTCACACACACACCGCAACACCTAAACAGCAAACAAACCACGAAGTTACCTAGAACAAGGCTTTTACGCTTCACGAAGTCGTTTGGTGTCGTTTCGGTGTTGGGGGTTTATACCTTTTTTGTTTGTTTGTTTGTTTGTTTTTCTGTCTGCTGCAACGAATCTACCGTACCGCGACGGGCAGCGATGCCGAACTGTGTCGGCAGACGGTTTTGTTTTATTGGAGCCACTCGTTTACATTTACCCAATGACAAATGTCATTCCCGCTTTCTACCGCAACGGAGAGAGAGAGAGAGATCGGTGGAGTTTCTTTTATTATAATTTAACACTTCAACGCGGGTTCGGTGGCAAAGAGCGATAAGTCAGTGGACTCTGATTTACCACCCAGTGTGGCCGATGCACTCGGTACGGTCAGGGTTTTGGGGGCTTCTGTTAGTAAATTTTACTACTATGCTCGTGTTTATTTACATTTTTTATGAGCGGTGCGTACATATTTTTGAGTTTATTTATTGAAAACTCTAGATAAACAAATAGTTAAATGAAACAATGTGAAATTGTTAAATTTTAAGAAATGCAACTAAGTTTTCCAATCAACTGGTGGAAACAAAGAAAATATACAATGCTTTACCCTAAAATAGCACATAAAAACTATGTCACTGTGTCTCACTTTCAACTGGAGGGTCGTAACACTCACTGATGACCACTCGTTATTCTCACGCTTATCTCATAAAATCTTGAGCACCCCCTGTGCAAAGCGCTCGGAAAAGATTGGTATAAATCCACGAAAAGTAAAGTTATTATCAACTCCTATTCCTTAGGCCTCCCTTTAGCAACAGCCTTCCATCGATCCGCCCTGGCTTCTCCATTGCCGACGGACCGGGGGATAAAAACGATGCAAAATTTCTTCTACGGCGAGAGTGTCCGTAGGCGATTGGGCTGAGACAATATGGCAAAGTCGTAAAACAGGATATCGCGCGGGGCTTTAGCAGCCGCGTGCCTTTCGATGCAATCCAGCGGTAACAACAACAAGCACAGGAAACGGCATCTCTGTACTTCCGTTTTATGAGCACGGTTTTGCTTTCTCGCCTCACACCCCCACAGCGCAAAGAGCCCTACTATTGATTTGATCTTCAGCTGAAAGCAGACAGGCTCGTTTTAGCTGCCGTACTTGCTGACTCAACAGATATTGTTGGGGGAGATTTGGCACTAATAAAATTAACCCACCCCGCCAGTTTTGAAGCGCCTTTTGAGCCATCCTGGTTTGATGGGCCCGCTCCGCTAGGAGTAATTGAAAATATGTCAAGAGCCTATTACGGGAAGTTATATCAGCAGCTCAATCAGGTGCTAAAATACTGCTTTATCGTGACATGAAAATAGGAGAAATAACAGGGAAAAGGAGTAAATCGGTCTAAGCAGCTGAACGATAATAAACTATGATGAGCGTCATGCAATGTAAGGTTCTATGGAACTAGAATCGAGAAGATTGATATGTATCATCGCTTAACAAATTTTCTTGAAGTTTATACGCCTCACTATCAGTCTAAAAAATGCTCTTAAACATGATTACAATGCATTGTACGTTAGTGTTAGAAACCTATTCGATGAATTAATTTTCCTTTAAAAAAAACAGAATTACAAGAACGAACATTAAAGCTATTACTGCAAGAAACCATAACACACAAACAAAACGATAATCCATACTAATATTTTTTGTATTTGAAGCAATTCTATCGATCGTTCGTTCGGCACACCATATCATCTATAACTTTCTATGAGTCAAAGGCCAAAAATAGATGGAAACTAAACTTAAAGTAGCAGTAAAAATAAACTGTCTACCAGCAAATAACCCCAATCTTCCCGTTAATACACTTACTTCCTACCACATGTGTAGGCTTTCTCAAGAAAAAAGTTGTCTGTCTGTGGTTAATTCAAATAGTTCAGGAAGTTCCTGAACTGTGGATGACAATTTGACGAGCTACCCGTGCTTAGCTACACATCTGCGCGATCAACTGCCTATACCATACTAAACATAAGCTAGGAATTGAGCAGGAATGCTCCAAAAGTTTTGTGTTAACCGGCCTTCTAAAATGATTCTCCCCCAGGGACAATACTATTCATTTCTATTTCTGTTCCGGACAAGTAATGTTGCTTTATTAAATCGTAAAGTTCATCATTCGTCTATTACTTTGTCTATATAAAAACAACAACACAAGCATGTCTAAATATGTGATTGCTCTTTCGAACATACTCCGATCCTCTCCTACAGTTCTTTTCCAAAACACCTTTTTCGGGTGGGGAGGAATAATTTTCTCCCTGAACAAACCTTCCGTAACTGCACACCATTTGAATATCTTCAAACTTTGCTCGGCTCTCCCGACAGCACCGCTACCATTGCAAACGGAAGTCTGATTTATTAATAAAACTTTCGCTACGAATACGAAGCCGGCCACTTCCCCGGCAATGATAAGCCACATCCGCATCTTTGCAGGGAGAGAATTTATGTAAAAATAATGACCTTCCCTTTTGGGTAGTCAAGTTTTGCCTCGGGTCCCATATGCCGCCCCTCCCAGGTGTCCCCGGATATATCCACTGCAACGAAACCCCAAGTTCTAGGAAACAAGAGCGGCACATGTTCAACAGCTCACGTACGAAAGAGGGTAGACACCGCCGGTGCAGATGGTTGGCCTGACTTGTGGACGGTGGAAGTTCGATTGCATTTGGGTGGGTCGAGGGACTAGGATTAGTGCCGGAAGGTAGTACGACTTTCTCCCATTGCCTTCTCATTTCGTATTCATATTTTCCGCCTGTCGCTACGATTCTTACGTTCCCCATATGAAAGGCGCTAAACTCCGGAACTGTACGATGGACTACGATGGTACTGTTCCCTGTTGTTAGTGTTTTTTTAATATAATATTCAAGGAGCATGGGTCGATGTTAGTATTATATTTCATATGGAACGTTTCTATGAAACTATGGTATTGTTGTATCATATTATTCAAAATTATTTTTCGTTTGTTTAGCTACTAATGTATGCAAGATTAATCATTTGAACCTTATTAAGCTTCATTTCATTTTATTTCACGAAAATACAAAAACAAATACAAAAAAAATTTTAAAAATAACATTTTACTCAATGCCGATTCAATACTTTAGCATAAATGCTCATACAAAAGAAAAAAAAAAGCTTACAACGACCATAGAAGCATAACAGTCAGCTGTCCCGGTACCAGCTGTTGAAAATCGATTTCAGCTTCCTCGACAACACAACTGAGTCTTCCGGCAGTAAAGGGCACTTGTATACAACCATCGAGTCACGCTGTTTCTCACGGTGCACGGGCAGTCCAGCTGGAGCGTCCAGGAGACTACTGGGGAGCAGTGTAGAATGTGATAGCTTTCTGAAGCACTCTTACATCCATTGCCAAGAGCTCTCTGCTCACTAAGCCCCTCTCGAAGCGCTGAACGAAAATTGAAGCCCAGCGCAATGGCTAACCTTAGCTAGAGGCTGCCAACGTTTGGGAAATGGGATCGTTCGATCGAAAACATACAGGTACCATTACCCATGAGCCCCCAACCAGTGCCCGAACAGAAGATGAAAGTGATCGATAAACGCATCGGATGCATCACCTTAAGTAGCATTTGCAGCACCGACTGCATCCCGGGCCAGCCAGCCAATGTGTTGAATGTGGAACGGGAAACGGACAGTAGCATTGCAAGCTAATCCTTACTGAACACTAATAGGCTACACCCCGGGATTAAGATAAGAGGAGAGAGAGAGATCCTGAGCTCAAACAGTGTGACACGTTGTGAACTCATTGAAAGAACCATTTTCATTACTTTTATATTTTCTATTATAGGCTATATGAGCGTTCCTAGCGTTATACCATTGATTTCAAAATTTCTGAAATATCTCATGTGTTTTGATAACCAAAAGATGAATTTAAACCGTTCAGTTCCCTCGGAGCATCACACTTGAATACCAATCGATGGGACATCAAACTAAGAAAACCATCCTGTATTGATCCTGTTTTGTAGCAACCCTTTTACAACCAAAGCAAAGGCACGGAAAAGCCCGCATCCACCAGCACCACCGGAAGCTAGGTCCTCTCGCTCCGGTAATCCTCTCACTATGGCAGTGCTTAAATCTCTTCAGCCAGGCTCGCTGCTCACTACCAAAATCCATCACCGTCTAAACTTTGCAAACGTATAATCCCTTCCAAATCTCGGCCGAGGTACCACCGTTTCCCAAAACCTCCATTAGTGGCGCCCAGGAATGGCGAAGCAGCCGCTCAGAGCATAGCGACAGGTCGACAGGTTCACAGTGTAAACTTTTCCTGCCCCGTTCCTCCGCACACTGATTCCACGGCTGGCGTGCCTACCCATGCCGGCACACACCCGTGTCTTGTGATCTTTCAGTCCCTAACTGGCGCGTTGTCGTTGCCGGCCGGACGTACAAGAGCGGTATTATTTGTTTGGCTTCTCTATACACTTAATCTTGCGCTCACAGGAACACACTGGCTTACCAACGGGCGGAGGCGAAACGCGCGCCCATCGCCTGTCTCCGTCTCCCGGCTTTCGAAAAACCCTTTCACCGTGAAGCCGTGAACCTCAAAATCCGGGCTTGAAGTGACTGTAATCAAATTTTCCTAAACTCAGTTTTCAACTTATTCACGCTTTGGTTCTGCCAGGCCCGCCGGGTTGCCGTGCGCACCGCCAGATGTGTCTTGTAAGATTTTTACCGAAAATCTTTAGATAAGCTGATGAGTTTTCTATTTGCTGCTCAACCATCGTTACCATGATTAAATTACCCCCACAAAATGGGAGTGTGAGGCTGGGGCTGAGGAAGGTAGGTGCGGAGGGAGGTGATTGGGTTTCCAAGCTATTGTTTAAAGCGATTGCCCGAGGGATAGAAAGTTAGCGCTGTGGATCGGTAAAATAGCGCGAAAGCGCGGAGCGTCGTCTTTAATTTATATTAATTTGCAAGTCAAAAGAAGGGCACGCCTTCAACGCTCGGTTGCAGGTATTATTCAAACTGATTTAAATACATTTCATTGCGTTGTTGAATGAAGATCAAGCACATCACCTCAAAGTTTTGAAATGTATAAAAAACAGTTTTTTTTTTCGGTGTAGTTTAATCCAGCACACACACTGCGAGCATAATATCATTGTTTATCTAAGATTATCCTAAAATATCACTATTAATCCTTTTTTGTGCTAGTCAGAACACATCAAAGACCACACGGATCAACAAAGCCGCACACGGGTTCGGATTTGTTTGTTTACTGTGGCTTTTAGGTCACGATAGTATTATTTTATGGAGAGCGTTTTTTTTTTCTTCTCTCTACTGCTTGCTGTGTGTTCCATGTGGTTTATTCGGTTCCGTGTACCACTGAACTTCAAAGGTTATGTATAGCTGTGCGCTCGGTTTCATGGGGCTATCAAAAGGGAACCGAATAATATATGTTTGTAGCATCGTGCGGCTACCATAGATTGAGGATGAAAGGAACAACAAAAAAAAAGGAATCAACACAAAACAATCCCTTCAGGTAAAGCTTATTATGGCTGTAAGTTGGGTAAAGCCTCAAAAACACGTTACACCTATAAGTGGAAACAACAACAGGTGTTGTGTGTACCTGGCGATTTAACAAAACACTGAGAACTGAGGTCGATTTTGTTGCAAATGCGATTAAATTACAAAGCTCACAAAAGCCCTCAAAATAATTCAAATAATGTACAAATTACCTATCTGCCATACGCAACATCAAGCGTAGTTGATTGTTGAAGTAGAAATTGAACATTTTTGACCACTTTATACAGGTATATGGCAATGAGAAAATTACTTTAATTAACTATTCTTACCTTCCGCTCCCTGATGACTTAGTTGCAAGCTGGCTCCACCAGCACACTCTCGCCTCTCCTAACCAATAATCCTAATCAAAAGCGTCAGACGAATCCCGCACGCAAGCTCAGTCGTTCACCAACGGCCCACTGCCATTGCCTGCTCGCTGTGTCTGTTTCCCAAGCTTCCCCCCCAAAAAAAAAAACGAGTCGTCGATTTATTTTGCCACTTAACGAACCGGAACAGCGATGAAAATGGTAGTCATGATTCAATCAGCATTCACTCACACCGAAAGCAC
>KI920050.1:14809-26425 GCA_000473525.2 Anopheles melas | reverse complement strand
TTTTTTGTCAAGAACGCAACGGAATTCAGAAAAAGGATGCCTTACAGCACACACACACACAGCGAACGATGTTCATCGCTTTACCGGTCACAGATTTATTCTCGTTTGAGGTTATGGTTACGGTGTCCGGGTCCTTGACGATTCAATTTACCCCGCTTTCCTCTGTGCACAACGACCCACACACAGACACACACTCGGCAGGAGCGGAATTTGAAATTGGACGTCCTCCATCACCCCTGAAACCACCTTTCCCCCTCAATTTATCCCACTTTGCCCAGCGTTTCGAACGGAGGAACAAAGCCGGACAAGGGCACGATCGATACACCTGCCCCCCATGCCGCATGGCAGACCTGCGGTGGGAGGCTGGAGCAAACCCTAAACCAGCCATAATTAGCTTTGACGGCTGTACGGATGTCTACCGGAAAGCTTCCGAAACAACGAACCCGGGTTTGCGTGTTCGCTAATCCTTTATGCTGAGCTTCGCAGGAACATGTGGCGTTTTTTTTTTTTTTTTTGCTTGCAAATTTCTCGCAGCATCTATGGCAAAACCGGGGACCGGGAGTTTTCTGGCAGGCAAAAAGTCGAAAATGTCGGAGAATATCCCCCCCCGCCCCGAAATTCAAACCCGAAAAGTGACAGCGCTCGCGAAAGAACTGGGATCAGGATCCGGGTCTTGTCACTTGCCGAGGTTTTGGAGCCTGCCAGCCTGCCAGCTGGGAGGACAGCGCGAACGGACAGATTCGTTTACTTATTCATTAAACTAACTAACGGACACCCGGGCGAGGGCCTTTTTTGATGTGCACCGCGTGGGCATGCACACATACAGCACAAACGCACCTCCTCCACTCAGTGTATGTATGTGTGTGTGCCCTGTGCGTGGCAGGTAGGTTCATCCTGCCATCCCTTACTGTCAACCTGTGGGGCTGTCTAACCCGGCACTGCCAGACACGATCCAGTCCAATCCAATTCACGCTGAAATGGCAGCACGAAATGCCTTGGCAACTCCAAACAGGTTCCTCCAGTGACCGGCTCTTCCGCTGCCGACGGTAAGAGGAGAGGTAAGGAGGAGGAAGGTAGGAGTTTCCCGCCGCTCGCAAGCTGATAGCATACGCCAATACGCACGCAACGATCACACTGAAGGGACGGAAGTGAATCCGAACGAACCAACCGAACGGAAGTGGTACAAACACACACACGCACACCTACACACAAACAACGGCACACACTCGCTCGGCTGCGAACCATTCGATGTACGGGCTCATCGCGACTGCAGTGAAAATTGCACCATTTTCATCTGCCCCATCTCAGCAAAGCCAACCGGTTCCCGAAGCGATGTGAGTGCACGTGAGTGGGATGCACTGACGTCTCGCGGTTGCCGCTTCGTCCGCACGCTTACCCACTAAACCCACCCCCCCTCCCCCCCTCCAACGAGAGAACGAGAATGTAGCTCATAAAAGAATCAGCCAGCGATCGAACACCGAATGCCAAAGGGAAAACACAATATCCATCGATCGCGCAGCGCTAATTTGTCGGAATAGGAAATTGGTTCCAATTTTTCCCAAATCACTCAAAGGCGAAAAGAAAAAAAAAACAACAAATCCTTTCAAACACATACACACACGCGCACACACACACACACACACGCACACCATCATCATGCACTTCCTGTCTTCACTGACCTGGCTCACGGTTGAAGTACGGCGCGAAATCGATCAACACACCATTAATAATGTACCGCAGGCGCGTAAAATTTCCCAGCGACCGTATTGCACCGAACCGTCGGCAATGAACGTTAGGGCCGTACTGGAAGCCTCGCTGGGCGGCCGTATTCTACCGACAGGTGACTACCGGGTACTCACGAGCCTTCCCCATACTGTCCCCCATGTGCATAGCACTCCCTTCACAGGAAAGCGAGCCGCATCCTGCTCGGTGAGTGCCTGCCACGACGGTCCTTCGATGCGACAAAACCGGCCCAGACTCACCGGCTCGCCGTCGGGTGAAGTACTAGAGCAGCAGCACCGGCTGTCGGCTGCTGCTTCGGGTTCGGCCCCGTGCTCGGTGAAAAACGTTCGGGTCACTCACCAACTACACCGCTTGCTGTTGCGTTTCGCAGTCGAACGAACGGTGGAAAACCCACAAAACAGAAGCCGGCTTTCGGCTGGCCATCCGTCAATATGTAGAGTGCCAGCCCGCCGCCCGACCGTTGCTTCATCCCGCAGCTTCCAGTGCCGTGTGGCGCACTCTCACACACACACACACACACCGCGAAAGTAGCATGAATTGTTAACTGTCTGCTAATTTATGCGAGTCTGTTATGATGTTAGACGATCAATTGATTCTTATTTCAAATTACGTGCCTTTTATCGAGCGCTCATGACACCCGCTACGCGGTGTCCGTGGAGGGAAGGAGGGGGAGGGAGGATGGATGATGTGGAAGGGGCACAGTGTCGGGGGAAAATAAACCACCGAGTGGCCGTTCTCGTGCCTTTGTTGTGCGTGTTCCACGCGCCGAACAAACGGTCCCACGGAGCGTAATCAAATTTGGCGACTCGCAGCTGACTTTACGGTTGCGCTTGGTTTGGTTTCGGCGACACCGAGTGTTACTGTAATCTGTTTTATTCATTTAATTATATCATTACGGGATATGTTGCACTGCTAATCAGGTTTGCGGTCAACAAGTCAAGACTGTTGTTTGCTGTGTGGCGATTGGTGACGCAAAAGACGTTTACCAGGCGTCAAGTGTTGGATTGACAATTATGAGACGAGGAGAAGACCATGCATTAAAAAAAAGAAGTATATTGTTGGTCTATTTTTATTCAATTATCACAGAACAATTTTACTTGTACAAGAAGTACAACTTTGAATATAAACTCTTCGCCATCAATTTCTAACGCTAGTAAATACCGAATTGCTTCGAATTACCGACGCTTAAGACATTTTTGGAATGTAATATTTTTTCTGATTAAAATTTCGTTTCTTCCTCTTTACATTTGATACTTGGTATTGATAATGATAACAATAACTGCAATATCAACAATATGAATAGAGCACTAAATAAAACAAAAGTTTTTATGACATTTAAGACGTTAAAATTGATACAAAATGTTTATTTTGTAATTTCATTTCTCTGTACAGTTTATTTTTAGCACACATATTTTAATGTTATTTACCTGAATTTTTGATGGAAAATAAGATATAACAAAAACTACCTGGGCCAGTTGCTACTACAATGCCGGACAAACTCGATTGTCGACTGAATGTCTCGGAAGCCTGTCTAGATCGAGCTCTAGGTTATCAAGCAAAAGAGAAAAAGTAGAATATTAATTAAACTAAAGTTGATGTTATTGTATTTTGTTTTTTTTTTTGCGCCTCAAGCGAACGGATTCATTTTCGAAACATTGTACAATAATGACATATACTGTTTCGACTCATCTTAAGGTCAACTAAAACAGTGCTCTCCAAACTTTTTAGGTTCGCGGACCACTTGGCTTTGAAAATTCATTTGCCGCAGCCCACATTGATTGAAGGCATGCAGTTTGTAGACTTAGCTTAATGTTTTTGATCTAAAATATGTTTTCATCTTATTATAGCCTCCCTGTTGAATACGTAATCTTGATTGTGGGATTAAAAATTGCACGATGTTTATAGCAATTAACTTTTCTTTTTCAAAAATAAATTCTTTCGCACACCTGTTAACGCCACGGCCCACAAGTGGTCCGTGGACCACAAGTTGGAGACCACTGAACATAATAATTGTTTGGATTTTATTTGCAAAATGTTACAAAGATTCGAGCATTAATTTATATCGTAACAATATACAAAAAAACACTTTGATGCATCATAAAAAGATAATTTAAACTACGTTCAATTGTTAGCCGTTCACAACGTGGAAAAAATTTGAAAAATATGTCTTGGAGCATGAAGCTATGTTTTCTTGCTTATATGTTATCGCTTTTATGCATTTCAGAACAGCTTTAAGTAATTTGAGCACATATCATGACAGTATCTCGTCACATATATCAATTTACATAATGAATTTGCCAACAGTCCTTCCCTTAGAAGCAAAAATTTAATTCCTTCAAGTACCATCATTGTGGGAATTATTTACCACTTATTGCAACGGAAACCCCTTCACAAAACCGACCGAATAATCAATCGCACAAAGAATGCAGGATCACTGTTTTTATATTTGCTTTTGCCAAAGCTGTTTTTTTTTTGGGTAAAATTCAATTTGCAGTAAACAATATTATTTAAGAGGAGAATCATGTTCATTGAACAGATCATTTGTTTATCGGCGTTCGCTTTACATGACATGGCGAGTCGAGCAAGGACGAGCATTTATTGCAATGGGCTACATCTATTGACATACACACACACACACACACACACACACACACACACACACACACACAGACACATACACACAGATACACATAGAGGCACACCCCCTTCGCCTCAGATACGTGTAGATAAAGGCAAGATAAAGCGATACGCTATCCCTCGATAGGCTGAGCGGGATGGACAAACTACCATTCCTCCCCGAAGCATTGGAGCTGCTGCAGCCGTTCGCACACAACGCCCACCGTGTCACCGTGGCAGCAAAACTAGTGAGAAAAATCGATAAACCACACATAGTTTACGGCTCAAGCGATGTGATCGTTGTTTTGTACTTTATCGCCCTTGTTCGGCCCTTCGACTCTTCACGGACAGCACACTGTGGTTAGTGTGGATGTTAGGGCCCGGGTCGTATCTTTGGAATGTGACCGATACCTGCCGCCGACTCTCGTTTCGTCCGAAGCCTTCCGACTGTTTTTCCGTCCCTTACCAACACTGACCTACACTCAAGCAGGACAACCAGGGCAGGCATCAACAGGCAACTAGGTCCGGGGAAACATTCCATGTTTCTTAACGATTTTCCTCGCCGGTCGAACGCTGCTGGAAGCGCCAAAGCTCGCCTCAAAATAATAAATATACACTCTCGATTGCCCGAAAACTGAAAAGCTTTTTTAGCCATCGAGTGGAGGTCGTGGAGCTCTGGGGCGTTGTAAGCGGCCGGTGGTTTGAAGCGGCAGTGTCATAAAGGACGGTACCGCATCCATTCATCCGCATCCACACCGTGCGCTTGAATTTTCCATTTTCATCGTTTTTTTTTTGTCCTTTTGGAAGATCCATTCTATCACACACGAGCGAAAATGGGATGAAAAACTACTTCACTTTGCAACGGCCATTGATTAGGCTCAGAAGCGGTTTCGCCAGCGGCCGTACATGAGTGTGTATGGCTGCGAGGGATCATGTATGGTGCAAATGGGCACACCAAAAAATAAATAAAAATCAAATGCCTCTCACACACACGCAAAGCAAAAGTGACCCAAAACACTTTAACTTTACTGCCCTCTCGTACGGCCTGGCGCGTTACAACATATTTTTTATTGTTTTATCGCAGGATAATACATAAATTATAAAACAGCGTCCATCATGGCGACCACCGTGGCGTGAAAAGCCGGACACCAGCCGGTGGTGCGGGGGTCCGACCACTAACACAGTTTGCAACTTATGTGCCCTACCATTCAATCAGAACGGAAAAAATCACTTAAGCTGATGTGCCCTCAGGATCGGCCCTGGGAAAAGCGTGGCTCGTTGTGGTCGGGCTAGAACACGCCGGAGTGTATGGTGGCGATGATGACGATGATGATGATGGGCATGGTAAACATGACGCGTTCACAGCTCCACCATCACCACCACCAAAACGTGAGCTGTGGTCGAATTTTGGGCCCCTGCAAAGGCCTGACGGCTGGTACGGGACTGATTGGTTTCGCTGGGAACGGGTGGGAATAAACACAGCGTGCAAACCAACGTGCAGAAGGAAGCGAATAAACAATCAACGCATATATTAGCTGGATATTTATGGCCGCAGCGAAGGCAGTACGACCCGTTCCGGCCCCTTTTTTTCTCGCCCGTGGCCAGGCACCACCCCGCCAAGAAATATGGCAACGGAGAATATGATGCAGGGGCAAAACCACCGAGAAGCCGAGAAAACATATTTAATATGTGCCGGTGCCGTGCGGCACGTGGGCGTGGGTGATGAGAATCGTTTTCAGAATGTAAAAATTTGCCAATGAAATGTGGAAATGTGGCAACTACACAGTGCCGGTGCCGGATGGAAGGAAACAGAAAGGGAAACATTCACTGCTTGCAGGAGCGGGATGGAGGAAACCAAAAAGCTCTAGCCAACGGAACTAACGTAACGATCGGTCGTATCGGTGCGGCAGGCGAAAGCATCATCACAATCGTACGGGTTTCGGTGGTTTTCCATCCAGTTCCAGTTTTCTCGCGATGTTTCGCTAGTTTGTGTTTGTTTGTGAGTGTGGTTTATTCCTTCTTTATCCTCTCCCCTCCTCTCGCTCCCTCACTTTGCTTTGTTGAATACTATTATTTATTTACTATCCAGGGGTGGAAGGAAGAAATAGCTATGGTAATGATAGGTATCATTTTTCACCGTATGATTCGATACGGACAGAATTAGGGTTATTGAGTCGGGCGGAGCATGGTGGTAGCAGTATCATTCCACATTGGCCTCATCATCATAACGGAGCGCTGAAATGAGGTAATTTTATTCGGGAATTTCCAGGAAGTCTATTGTTAATCGTTTTCATTTTTGCTGGCGTATGGTTTCTGGCTGGCAAGGTGATTTCCGTTGTGTTTTGTAAAGGACTTTGGTTTCATTTACGAAGTTGAAGCTCTTGTGAATGTATTTATAACTGATTTGATAGTATAAAATAGTTAATATTAATAGTTTTTTGAGGTAAAGGTATACGGTCACTTTTGGTATTGTATGTTTTTGCGCACGAACCAATCACAATACGTTTACCAGTAACAAAATATCATACTACATTTTTAGATTTGTTTTTTTTACGATTTTTACATTTTGATTTGATGTTATGCAGCAGCGAAGTCAAAATTAAAAAAAATCTTTAAAAAATCGGTACAATAATATGTAACCAAAAGGTCACGTGGCTTAACCAATAATATACAAACAACCCAGAAAGAAGAAAGCCTAAGCACATGCCTAATTGATCATTTACGAAAGCTCATAAGCGCTCCTGTGATGCAACAAGTTTCTGGATATATTTCAAAATATCAATTCATCCGTATAACAAAAGGGATATTCATTGTTTTTCCCTCGTCAAATACTCAACATTGTAAAATTCGTACAAAGTACCAGGCACCTCCATATTTCTTAAACTACTAATTTTTATTTATTTTTCGTTCATAACCCTAATATTTTTCCTTACTTTGTGTGACACATTTAACTGAACACATTTTACTTAATTGTGTTACAGTTTTTTTTTAAATTATTTTAAAAATTATTGTTTATGAATATGGACTCATAAAATTGCACTGCCCAATAAGTTGATTTTATTATTTTATTATTACAGTGAACCCTCTCTTATTTGACACCTCTCCAATTAGAAAAACCTCTCTTATTTGAACATTTTGCACAGTCCCTTGATTTCCAGTACATTTTTGTTCCTCTTATTTGGAAAACCTCTGAAATCTGTGTCCCTCTTATTTGTGTATGGTGTTGCCATGGTTATTAAATGATGTATGCTCAAATTGGCAATCGTATGCACAGTTTCCTATAGCAACAGTTAAAGCTGCATACTAAATGTTCTGTCTCTTTCTTGTTTGTATGGACCTTTCATTCACTTTCAACCTCTGTAATTTGAAAACCCCTCTTATTCGACAGTCCCATCGCCTCTCAAATAAGAGAGGGTTCACTGTACTTAACATTATCTATTTTAAATTTATAGTGGACATACATCCTTTTTAACTAATGTGATGTTTTCAATTGCAAAATGCTCATTATTACAATAAGTACAGATAATAATTTATACCTGGATAACAGAGAACTAATTATGTTTGACTCCACTTCATTTCTCGTTCAAGTACTCTTTACCAAACAATTCAAATAGAAGTCAAACGTAAACATTATATACAAGCAAATAATTGATAATAAAAAATGCAAATTTGCACAAGCATTACTTAGATCAACAATTCAACTAATGATCGACAAGAACACAATGCCATGCGCTATCCTTTGTCAATAATTACTCAGGCAGCAGAGAGCACAAGCACAAAAGTCAAACAGAAGACACACATACATACAGTCAAAAAGAAGACAATGCCGGTTCCTTTCCTTTCGCGGCACGATTGAATGGCTTCATCCAATCACGTTAGGTGGCACGGTTTGCACGGTACCCTGTGCACCACACTTGCACACCTTGTGCACCCTCACCGCACCAATTTCCATCCCATAAAACACTGCATCAATAAGCAAAATGTAATTCCAGCATCGAAAACACGCGCCCTTGTTTACCCCTCACCAGCGTCTGAGTCCGAAGCCCGTAAAAAGAGAAAGACCGAACGAGAAGGCTGCAAAAAGGGAAAATGAAATAAAACACTTCCGGCATTTGGTCCTGGCTCGACTTGGTCACAGAACCATAACAGAGTCGGCATTAAAATTAGCAGATAATAACAACCGTGCCCTTCCGTTCAAGGCGCCACCTCATTCACTCGCTCTCTCCTTCTTTCCCCGGTGCCAAACCACCCAGCCCAACTCTCGGTGGATTATTTTTCAGCAAATGTTGCCAAAATCTGCCCCCGATACCTTTCTGCACCTTCTGCATCGGTCCCTCTCCACAGGATCCGCGCACACATACACACGTACGATGCACACGTTCGCTCCGGCGAGTTGTTCCTTTTCCCGCCGGCAGAATGCGGCGCTGCACGGTACCTCGGGATCGCTGTTTGGTTGGCTGGAAGGATGATAACATCATTAAATATACATTATCGTTTTCACTTCCTACCTTATGCCTACATACATAATGCCGTAATGTTGCTGCCGCCATACCGCTCATACCCCAACAGCTAGCTGGATGGCAGCTGCCCCGTTCGTGCTTTGAAGTTGTGCTTGTGCCTCATCCCTGTTCCTCACCCGCTCCATGGCCCTGGATTCGATCCAGAAAAACGGAATGTTACAGGCCGCTACGCCGCTGGCAAAACCATTCCGAAGCAAGATACTCCGTTTCGAAGCGGGTTCGGGTATTGCTGTTAAGTTGCGATATACAAAAAGGCACACACACACACACACCAAATGCTCTTTCACCCCATTCTTCACCCAGAAGGTTCTGGCAGCATCTTTTGTAACCGTGAAAGCATTTACCGGACCAGTTAATTCCTTCGCCGGTCGCTGGCGAGCCTCATTCGTGGGGGTGGCGGTGCAGATTTACACCTTCTGCTTAATCCATGGTCGCAGCTGGTTCATTAAGGGCTTCTCTCATCTTTCTCACGAAGCGGCAAAGCAAGTGCGACAAGATGGGATCGCCCTAATTCCCCAACAAGGATACAATGGTGAAGTTCGGCGGGATTGGTTCGAACTTGTTCGAACGCTACAAATCGATTTCTGTTCATTTGTTTCGTTTTGCGTCCCGCACAGGATGAGACCGTTTCGTTCGGGAAGAAGACGACATCACAGAAAAAAGGCCACACAATTTATGCTCCCACCCTTACACCCTACCAGTCCAGGAATCGTGTATTGATCGGTGAGGCTGGCAGATGGTTTAAAACTCATTTAACCGTCGTATAAACACGCTCTTACAAATTAACCAGCTTCACCTCGAGTCGCTCGCTAATGGGATCGGTTGTAACGTGTTACCTTGCAGCAACTAATAAACACGATCAGCAGCATGAACAACGCAGTGAATTAGATTGACTTTCGCCATTGACACCGCGCGAAGCTTTCATTGTGCTTGCTCACCTTTCTCCGTGCTAGCGCGAGCGTAAAGATATCGCAAACAAGAGCATTACACTGCCACCATGACAACAAAACCCCTCCCTTTTGCTGCTGTGGTTGGTGGGTGAGAAACAGAACGAAGAAAAAAAAACAAAAGCCTAAAGAAACTCACACCAAGGCACACCAAGGGACCGCCGCAGATGCACTGATTAAGGTACAATTTATCGATGGCTTAATTAATGTCGGCAGCAGATTGGTTCGTTCTTGCAGCAGCACCGCCCCAGCCCTCCCAGTGTGCGATTTGTTTCTTTATATCTGGAAAATTACAAAGTGGCAGTTTTGTGCGGCGGTCAGGCAGAAAAGGAACACACAGGGAAAAAAAATGCTAAAGCTCAGCGAAAAACACACTCCTTTTTTGTTTTCGGTGGTCAAACCATCCAATCGGTTTGGGGATTTTGTTGTTCTCCATTCCCCATTTTCTCTATTTGCGCCCCTTTTTTTTGCTCATCTTTTATCCCTGCGGGGTCCCGGGCCAAGAAAATAGCAATTTAATATGCGCCTCCTTGAAAACCACCCAGCCCAGCAGACCGGCACAAGCGGGGTGCTGCTGCTGCTTGGAGTGTGGGACGTAAGAAGGTATTTGGCAGATAAATTTGGCCCCAAAATGCTGATGTTTTGCGGGCTGCCTGTAAGTACCTGCAGTGCACGGGAACGGTGTGGCGACGGGCAGCAGGAAACTTTGGCAAATTGGTTCTCGTTTCACGATAGGCGATCGAAATTCGGGATAGCAGGTCCGGAACAAACAATCAGCACCGAGCGAACGAATCGAAAGGGCACGGGAAACGGGGGGGTGCGATGTGCTAGCAAACTGGTACAATAAAACCGGATTTTACCCCCTCCCTCCCCCGCAAAGCCGTTTCTACCGCCAACACCATGTAAAGCATTTTCCCATCCACCATTAACACGGCCATTGCGGAGGTGAGTTTTGTTTCTCCGCCGCCAGGGCCGCCCCACCGGGTCCGTGCGCCACTTGAGCGTGAACGAAAATCGCTTGTAATCGTCTTGCGGTGCGGATTATTTATTTGAGTATGATAATAACTTTTCCCAGGGCTGGCGCGGCTGCGAAGGTGCTGTAATTAACAAAACATACCGTTCGGTGGCAGCGTAATTGTACCGATTGGGAGGGAAAGTGGAGGGAAATGAAATCTTAAAACCGAAGGGAACGGAGTCTTACCTTGCTGGTTGGTGGTGTCTACATTGCAAATGCAAAGCGAAGATATGATGTAGAAGCACTTCAACTCCATTTTTCTGGTGTATTATTTCCGATTTTGGGCCTGTTTTCTTGGATATTCTATTACTTATGCTGGGGTGTTGGTAAGCGGAAATGATTTCGTTCCTAATTACTTTGCAGACAGCATGCTGAACAGTTGCTTTACGTTAGTCTTACTAGTCATAACATTTTATTATAATGTTGTTCTTGTAACATCAAATATGTTTTATTCACTTAAAGTCTATCGAACTAATTAAAAGCTTTTACTTTCTAGGTTTAAAAAGTCAAAATTTTATTCTGTGCAGATGTTATGAAGAACAATCATGAATGAAGAATACCCATGAAGGAATAGTTATTCGTAATAATGGCAATTTTTGTTTTTGCAACCCGTTATAGCTTAAGCTCCTATCCTTAATTCATGTATTAAGCAAAATTTCTTGCCAATTTTCCATTCCAGATCTCTTTTGTGGCGTCTGTCTGTATTGCTGTTCCAATCCTTGTTTTGTGTAGTATGTATATCGAATTATAGTTTCGTTCCTTTATTTTATTTATT
>KI920049.1:6659-30326 GCA_000473525.2 Anopheles melas | reverse complement strand
CCCCTTAGCCTGCACCCATAGTATAAGCGTTTGTAGAGAAGCCCTCCCTACCCCCGTGACTTAGTGACAGCGATCCATTTGTGCTCCCATGTGCGTGAGTGTATGTGTGTGTGTGTGTTGCTGTGTTTTGTTATCACAGGTAGAAGATAGAAGAAAGGAAAAGAAGGAAGTAGAGTGAAGGTAACCACATGAAACCAATTTCCTTCCCCCCAACAAAACAAAGCTCCATTTTCAAGTACTTACAGACAGCGAGGAGAAGCGTAAATGGTACATCAACGTTGTAAATATCAACTTAAATATGGGGAAAGAGTTAGTAGAGCGACCACCGAATCACTCGCTCGAACACAGAGAAACGCTGTCCTAGGACATTCCAGGTGATAGTGCAAATGGTTTTTTGTGACTTTGTTTGTTTTTTTTTGGTTTTCATGTTACTTGATGGTAGCAATCACACACGCTTTTTCTTTCACACCGACGCTCTGGCTCGTCGTTCCTTTACTGCAGTACCGCTAGTTTCTTCCCGTCTGTGTGCGTGTGTGTTTGCAAGGAGCTGTAGTTAAGATTTCATCCGTTTGCTTGTATAGATGCTGCAAACGTAAGGCCATTTTAGTTCACGTGCTATTTTTAAAACTATATATATATACATACACCGGTCGAAGGGATATATACATATAGAGATATAGAGTGGTAGGATGTATTAGCAAACCATAATTATGTGCCAATCCAGTTGTGTTAGATTTCTTTACTTTTTCTTGGTTTTTATTTGATTTCATGTACATGTTTGTGCGTGCGTGCGTGTGTGTGTGTGTGTGTGTGTGTACCCCATTATACAATATTCATGCCATAAGAAGGATGAGACAACAATTGTACAAAGTGGTAATAGTAGTAAATAGTACCGTTCATGTGGCCATTATGTAGGTTTTGTTTTTCTGTTTAATTTCTACACTCGATCGACATCGGTTCTGCCGTGGTTTAGTACCTTTTTTTTGTAGCCAAGTGTTTTTTTTTAGAGCGCATAACATATACTTTACTGCAAACATGAAGGCTAGCAGGAGCGATAGCAAACGGGGCTAAGAAAATGCTCACACACATACACATACGTGCACACATACAACTTACACACCGGATGGTGGAATATTTATTGTATAGAATAGAGAGCCGAAAATAAGGAGAGGGGAGGAGAAAAAAAGGGGAGAGCGTGTGACAGAATGAAGCTAGCATACCGATCAAAGCAATCGGTCCTCCCCTGTGCGATGTACTTATTGGTTGAAAATTGGAACACAAATACACATCCACACACACACACATCACTGAATCACTGAAACTAGCGTGCTAAATAGGCTGAAGGAATGGTGGGTGGATAGTAGGTTACGCACTCCAGTTTGTACGATACTTGTCTAGAATAAACTCCCCCTCCCCCTCCCTCTTTTTCCGCTGTTAAATATAAAACATTCAAACACGAGAGTGTGTGTGTGTGTGTGTATGTGCGTGTCGTTTGTGGTCGATCGCGGAGCAAAAACGTAGCAATGGCACAACACGCGTGAATCAGCGAAACCCATCATTACCGAGACGTGCAAGGCCGTGAGCGTGCGTGTGTGTGTGTATGTCTGACGTGCATAATGAAATAAACGTATTGTTTTTTGATAATACAGAGCCATTGGAGAGTGTGTGTGTGTGTGAGTTATTTTGCGAAAAAGGGTTTTTTTGTTATTGAGAAATGTTTAAATAAATCCAATGGAGACGCATGGTGATTTGCGTTGCTACAGGTGCGATGGTGAAATGTTTCACTGAAATGTTGCACGTATCCTGATGAAGGGGTTTGCATTCAAATGAGAACCTGCTATAAAACGGTTTATACAACGCACTGGTAAATTACATCATTTTCAGCGATTATGTCATATCACAAGACAAGACATGAACGTATTACTTAACATAAATTTGAGAAATAGTATGTTTTCATTTAAAAAATGATTTGAATATAATTTTTTTACAATAAACACATTGTTAACATTCTGGGCGCTGGCATTTTGCATTAGTTTTCTGCGGAGAACACAGTAAAAGATAAGAAAGCAATGAGAGCGTTTCATTGGCTTACGATCGTTCACTCTCTTTCCGATCCTCACATACGACGCCGCTTCTGCAATCTGCGCTTACTCTTTCTTCCTGCTGCAATACGCTCTACTGAGAGTTGCTGAGAGACCAATCCCAGAGAAGGAGAGTGAACAAAGCAGTGATTCCAAAACGAGCTACACAGCGCTCAGAGTATTAAGCTAGTACAGCATTCAAAAGGTGGGTCTTTCTGCCTTAGTCTCTTGCTTTTATTATTCATGTATCGAAAAGCAATTAATACATAAAAGTGCTCTAAATATTACCAACAATATTAATCCAAATTTATTTTAATCTACCAGTTTTAATCTATTAAAAATATAAAATGTTCTCCTTAAAATTCTACATCCTCGCCACACCCTTGGCTGAAATATTTCATGTGAAGGTGCCATAAAAGCACAGCCATAAAGCTAACCATGCCATAAAGGCGTGCATCAACATTTGCATGCAATATTTTAAACAACTAAATGATGGTGCCATGCTGAAAGGATGAATTTGTTAAGAGATTTCTTTTCTTTTTGCTTTTCTCTTTGATTTTTATTGGATTGCTCTCTGAAGATAATGAAGATACTCTCAGCAGATGTGATCCTTTAAAAGAACCCCAAAAAATATACATCTGCATTTTAATTCGCTTGTAAAATAGCATTTAAAATGGAAGTGATGAACATCAAAACTGTACCAGCGTGCACACACTACACAGTGTAATTAATAGCACCAACTGGGACACTTCACTCTCATATATTTCCATTAAAAAAGGCCACTAGTCAGCGTACGTATGCAAAGCCGGCAAACAATCAGAAACCGTCCACACCACACGCCAAGAATGAAAAGTAACAACCGAACAATAATCGTATCACGTAATCAACGCCCACACAAAAGAAGCACTTCATGCTTGAAGTGGAGATTAAGAGCAAAGTTTTGGGACTCAAAACTTGCACCATCGGGATGAATTTATCACCAACCAGAAAGGTGGAGCGATGATGACGATGATGAGCTGGCTGGATGATTTATCACGATTTTCGGTGGCTTTTAGTCTTCTTGCCTTCTCTTCACTGGGCTCCCGTAGCCTTTTTTGTGGTTATTAAAGTGTAAAGTTGTAAGTATGTGGGTGGGCGTTGGTGGGTGTACTATGCTTCCAAACTTATCGCGTTAAGCTCATGCTATCATTTCCATCTTTTAATTGTAAACTCTTCTCAGAAGCGTAAAGTACGAATAGGACGCATTCAGCAGTGATTGAAACATTTCCAGCGTCATCGGATACACGTTACCGACTGTAATCTGTTCGATAGGAATAAGTAGACAAGTGTAGCCTGTGAAGCATTGATACTTCTTCGGGTTGTAATTACCTCTAGTGGACGCTGGGCACGGATCGTCATCACGAGAAGCTTTTTTTTAATAGTGTCGTCCACATTTAGCCACGGTCCGCTGTACGAGGCCTGTGCGATGGCCATGCTTTCCTCACGCACCTCGTTCGAGTGCCAGTAGAAGGCAAATATTTGTGTGAGGATCATGAAAATGTACGCTCCAACGATAACGATCTGAGCCATCACACTGATCTGAAAGTGAAAGGGGAAAAAAAACAGTGAATGCTGCTTTGCTCGTTGGTCCGAGGTAGAAAATTACAATATTAAGTAAGAACAGTAGCGCGCACAGCATTAATCCGAACGACAGAAACTCTATCAGGCAGATGTAGGTCACCAGATCGTTAAGATCTTGCACATAGCTGAAATTAAAACACACAAACACTGATTTCTTATGATACGATTCTAACTCTTCGAAAACAACACAACCTACCGAATGATTCGCTTGTGATCTTCGATCAGCTTCTGAAGCTTTCGGTTGAGCACCACCGTGCTTTCGTTGAGCATTTCCGAGCTGCGGAAGGTTTTCAGCTGATGCTGCAACGTTTTGATCTGCACCAGCCCGAACAGGGTGCTCGAGGCGAAGAAGCTCGTGTACGGAATGTACATACAGCACCCGGGGAACGTCAGCACCAGCTGGGTGATGTAGAAGATTTCGTACTGCGGTGAGTCGAAATTGTTCACACCCGGTATGAACATCCCGTACGGTAGGCCCCGCTGCCCGGTAAACAGTGGATACACAACGAAACACCCACTGATGAACGCACCGAGCGCCAGGTTGGAGATGGACAGGAAGCGAGCCCTTTTAGTGTACGTTGAGACGAGTTTGGTGATGACGTCATCGTTGATAGCCTTTAAAAGAAGTTTTTAGGCAAACGGCTAGCTTAAATGCTACAATCAATTGCATAGCTGCAGGCGAAATGTATTGCTCACTGCTCGATTGCTGCTCGAGCATGTGTAAGCGCCCGAAGGTATGCAATACAGTTCGAATTTCTTCCCTATCGCCCGCTTTGATCCGTTTGCGGAAAAGGAAACTTTCACTTACTCGTATTTCCTCGTACACGCTGGCCGCACCGGCCAGGAATGACTCGTACTTGTCCCGATTGTACACCAGTATCAGCGTGCGCAGCTGCATGTGAAGCCGCAACCGAAACCCGCAAATTAATCAACCCCTGATCGGAGTTCCCCCAGAGTTCCGCCCAGGCCCGGAATGCACTTACCACCGCGTTGAAATAGAGCACCGCAAAATAAGCATTAATAATGACCTCCTCGATGTTGCCCCAGGCCCGGTACAGGTCTGCAAACATGAACACGTTCAGCGCCGTCACCGGGATGATGCTGATGTACCGTCGCCAGTTGTGCACCAGCACGAATGACCAGAAGCGCCACACGCGCACATTCACCGACAGTAGCGGACAGTTGAGGACCTCCATTTGTCGTCGCTGGGGCTTCTTGCTTTTTTTGTTTTTTTGTTCAAGCACACCCTCGAATTTTCAAGCACACCCCTCGAGTCCGAAATTTTGTCAGCTCCAGCAACCAGTCAGCACTGCTCGTAGTCCGAATGAAGTTATTAAAAACCACTTAGGGAATGATGCCGAAAGTGTTCGTACGAGCTGCTTTTAAACGAGTTTTCCATTTCTCTCACTCGCGTCCCAGGCCTTCTCCACACACCTGCTGCCAAGCGTATGAAACAAACGGGAAGCAGCAAACGGAATGAAAAATTCATCACCGAGGGTTTCATAAATGCTAGCCGCTATGTGGGACGGCCCTTGTCGGCTCCTGACCGTGGGACCGTGGTCGGTGGAAAATCTCTCACCCCCTTTGCCCGTAACAAATTTCTCGCGCTCATGTTCCCGCGATAATGAATTAGATGAAACGGGGAAGAATTAAACCTTCTGGCCACCGGTTCACGTGTAGCAGCTTTCGCTTCTTCACTTTTCCCACCTTCGGGTGGAAAGTGCACACGAGAAGTGCTGGAAACGGACGATAGGTTCCCCCTCTTCTTTTGATATTCAAAATGATTCTCCCTACACAAGGGGATACCGTCCAATTAGGGATACTTTTACCCGTGAAGTGGTGGTGCAGGTTGGTGGAGCCGCCAGGGATGGATAAAGGCTTGCGAGCGGGCGGCTGTACACGGTATCCTTATTCGATAATTGGTGGTTTCCAGTGTCAAGCGCTATTATCCTCTTTTTTGTCCTTTCTAAAGCTTCCCAGGTGACGCCACCTTGTTAGTAAGCATATTCTGTCTCTTTTGAGGTGTTATTGTGTTGTCGTGTTGCATACTTCCGGGCGTTTCAAATTGATTAAAAAAATATAAAAAATATTTCATACAAATTGCATACTTCTAGGCTCATTTTATAATTCGGTTGAGCGGTACTTTTTGGCGTTTCAATATGATTTTGTTAATATTACAAATGAAAAATTGAATGAAATACAAATAACATATTTCAAAGCGATTTCACTGTTACCTACTACCCCTAACTGTATGCAACCTTGATAAACACTTGGATTAATTTTTACCGAACCATTCTACGATTCTGCCGCCTGGGTCGGGAGTTTTATTTTTCCAGCCCCACCCTTCCATCGCACGGTTTAAACGGTTTGCGGTGTTGTCGTATTTTTGAACACTCCCCTTTTTCCCCCTTTTGCTGCTTGACGTGTTGTCGTAGCATAACGCCGGTGAAAGCCAACAATTAACGTCACTCCGGTCTCCGTGGTTAATATATTTGGACATGAGAAAATCCAACGCAAAAGACGGTGATGGTGAAACACACGCCACGTACAGCACATTGTGTGACAAAACCGCAACGGTGTTTGGCTTTACAAAAAAAGATAAAAGAAAGTATAGAAACGCTTCTTGTTCACGTGCAGAAGGTGGACAGCAAAAAGACCAAAACGAGCGTTTTAAAATCATCATTTAATCGAAATGTCTCGCTTCTCGGAACTGTTTGTAGCAATCGATTAGCGCAAGGCGCACAAATTCAATTGGTTTGCATTTGAAATGCCCCAATCGGCTGGTGCGCATCGAGGCGAAACATAGCGCTGGAGCTGTCCGTGTATCCCGAAAGCCCTTTTTCGTGGAACTACGTGTTTCTGGACATACATTTAGAAGCCTCGCGAGCTTTCAGAACGATTCGTTGAACGATTTCCGTGGCACCGGCAGTGCGCTGCAATCAATGAAAATTACAAAATGTTCAATCGCATAATTGCAACCGTTCATGGGTTCGCGGGATTGGGCCAGCATGCGTAATGCGTATTCGCATTACAATTATCAATCCACAGCCCAATGAACCTTCCGCTCAACGAACCGTACCGAAAACCGTCGTCCGGAACTGCAGTCTCCTGCTGAAACAGCGTTCCCCCTCGCGCCACATTTTTATTGGCGCAAAATTATTCCCCAATGCATACACACTACTACACTCGATGTGCACCCTTCCCGTTCAGCCGAAAACTGCATTCCATTTCCTTGTCCCGTTTTGTGCCCCGCCTGACGATGCGATTACGCCTGACTTATAATTTCGGTATCGAATTGCAGGATTGCGAATTGAAAAAGTCAATCATAGCAAGCGATGCGAGTGGGTGTTGATGTCATTATCGAAGTATGCCGCAACGAGTTAACCACTGCAACGAACTTGTGTGGAGTGAAAGAGAGCGAGTGTACAGGAATGTCCAATTTGATCGATTACAAAGTGAAGTTGGTTTTTTTTAAGCCTTGAAACATTCAACCATCCACTGGGAGTGCAGCGCGGTTGGAGGAAAAACATCAAAGCATACCAAAAGCGGCATCATATTATTATGGTTTGAAGAAGATTCCTTGCAGCGAATTCCACCGGGGATAAGCAATTAACCAACCCACACACACACACACAAGCAAACAAACGCACGAAAATACACACCGACAAATAACCAAACCAGCAGCAGCGCAATCGTATCTAAATCCCACCATTCGGCATCCGGAGATATCGAGCCATTGGGGCAGCCAAAGCCTCTGATCCATTAGAGGAACACGGCAGCAGCATGAAAATCCCAAACCACATTAAGTGTAACCACGCAGCAGCGGGCATCGGTGCAAGAGCGATTCTTGGAATGTTTGTCAAGGTTTCCCGTGCCCTGTCGTTGCCGAGTTCCTCGAGTTCGGGCGAACTTCAGCTTCAATTATTAAACTTGAAACAGTTGCCCATAAAGTGAGAGACCAGCGTCCCGTCATGAAATTCCGCCGCACTGCGAACGACTCTTGAACTGATGACGACGACGATGATGATGATGGTGATCGTGATGGCTGGTGAGCTAGGATCGAGTGTTGCAGCGTTTCGTGTTTGAAAGGCATAATCCGGAAAAGTGGATTGGTTGGTTGGCAAAAAGTTATCGTTTTTTTTTTTTACGTACGATGCTTTGCTTTCCTTTAATTTACTTTCCCCGTTTCAGCACTGCTAATGGAAGGTTGGCCTCCGTTACGGGCTTTTGCAGCGCGGCTTCATTTAGCGCCCGTCGGGGGTCGGGCGATGCATTGGCATTCTGAGATGCTGAGCACTAAATGACACTCACACAGACACAGAGACCTCGAATACATTGTATCGGTTGTGGAAGGTTGCCTGCGCGCGGGTGCAATCTTTTGAAACCCTAGCAAAGTTTGCACGTTTTCTAGGAAAACTTTGCCCGGCAAAGTATTATTTCTCGGAGCCGTTACACTTTGCCACAAAATGAAATAACGGTGGTTCTGTCCAATGCCGGGGTGGTTTGCAATGCTTGAGTTGTAAAACTATTTATTTCACCGTTTTTTTTTTTTATTCTGTATTGAAAGTGGTGAAACTGCTTTTAATTAAAAAAAAGCGGAGACCTTAAAATTGCCATAGAAATTTGGTTTTACAAGAAATATTACAAAATAACGTTGGACCGCTGTCAAAGTCAGCGTCTAGACCGATGACACACCCCGAGCACCCAACACGATAGCGCAGCCAGTTCGAACAGAAATAGCAAGCAGAGAGGTTATTTCTTTCAGCTGTCGTTAAGCATGAATTATGGAGCCTTCGCTTGTCGCCGGGCGCTTTTGACCGGGCAGCTGGCACGAGCACAAAACCGGAACCGACTCGTAGGGCGACTACGACTGGAGTGAACCTATAACCAGCACGCCAAAACTGCCGCGACGGCCGTGTTTTATTCACAACCAGCTTTTGATGTACAGCTGAATCATGGTAAAATGTAAAAGCGAATGTAATATTGCAAACGAACCCCGCAAACGCAACCGGAACGCAATGAAATCCCATCAACATCAACATCCCACCGGGAGGATGCTTTTTGATGGTGCATAAAATCATCCCCCCACCCCGTCCTCGCTTAACGGTCTCTTCGGTTTTTGGTGGCAAACTGACGGGCAACAAATTAGATTTTAGATTTTCACAGTCACACTGGCAGCGGTTGTGTGGCTGATGTGAATGCTCCAAAGTCGTGCCGTATTGGGAGTGTTATCTTCTGGCTATGGTGTACGAATGATTCGCTATAGGGTGTAAATTGTTGTGCTTAAGTACGTTACTTACTTCCGCACGGGAGGCATTAGCTACATTGTACTCTGTTTGAAATTTGGGAAATATAGGGATGTTATTCGTTAGCATTACAAGGTACAATGTTTTAGTTTTGAAAGAGCGTTAGGTAAGAAAATATTATGAAGTCTAAAAATATGTAACTTTACAAAGATAAATATGTTTTTTGGGTAGGTCGATCACAATCATTAAGATAGATACAAAAAATAGCTGAAATGCTTGTAAAAAGGCCTTTCAGAGTGGAAAATAACGCCTAAATGTATGCATTATTTGATTAAAATAAATTCCAATAGGATTTTAGAGTCGTAAAGGCTTCGCTGTGAGTGGAATGAGCGGCTCGAAACATTTTAAATGATTGTGCATACTTTCAGGCGCTTTACAGCTCAACAGGGTTTGTAGCTAAGCTAAACTTAGCTTGCGTTTATCCAATAAACCATAGCACCATCTGTCCTTGTTTTTTGCCATCACTGGATTATCTCTTTTGTTTGTGAAATGTTTACTGACTTATTTTATTATTGTTTTTTTTTATATACATTTAAACGTCAATGAAGCTAAGCCCTTGTAACGTGTAGTTTAAGTGCGAAAAGCTGCTTGATCCAAATTGTAGCACTACAGGAAGGAAGGATCAGCTTCTCAAACACCGAAATATGTAACGCTATCCGTGGAGCAGCAAACCGCTCATGTACGGTACGTTCATTACCCTACGCGACACACACACAAAGCAATCAACGCCCGCTGGTACCATTGTTCCATTACCATCCTTTTTCCCCAAAACGAATCCTACCCGCACTCCGTCAATCCTTCGAAACACGCTGAAATCAGTCAACAGCTAAACGGGATGGAAAACTTTTTCCACAATTTCTGTTTTGCAAACCCACCCATCTGCTCCCCCCCCCGCCCCTTCCTGCGCCACAATACCACTGGGCAAATTAACTAATTGTGTGCGCACCGAAAAAGGCGGAAGCTGCTGTGGCGTTGCGTCTCATACGCGCCGTCAAACTTCCGGTACGCCAGTAGGCTCGAGGAGCTGCCTGCCACTGCTGCCACTGCTGCTGCTCCTGCTACTCATTAGCCAGGCAGGAAAGGGGGTTTCCACCCACCGGCTCGGTACCATTTCGCTCGACACCGAACCGAAACATGTCGTCAAGTCGTTCAACAGTACGCGCGCATTTGGCATTTTGGTGCAAAACGTGGAATAAAGCACACCGCACGCGGGTCTGTCTGATTCCATCGCTGCCAACTGACGACGGGTTCAGCAACACCGTCACGGGCACGACCGATGGTGGAGGTTTTGTTTTCCCAGCACAACACGAAAACTCATCCGTGTGCGAATGTGTGTGTGGGTTTTTGTTGAGAAATGTCATTGGAACCGGTGTGGTGGCACATTTTCATTCCATCCAACCCGGAAAGGAAAGTGCTTTTACGCGTACCGAGTGGCGTACCCGCGTGTTCATTACGCAGCAGCCACGGTTTTATTGAGCATGAGGGCGTACAAGCTCACAAACGCATACTCACTGCGCGTTCACTTCGATTCTCGGTGTCACAGAGGGTGGACAGCTAAAAATCCGCCCCAAAAACACTGACGACACACTGACATTGTTTTGATAGTCGGATGAAGGAAAATCGATGGTCTTGGACATGGTGGTGCAGCGCTACATATCGCAGGTCAATTGAGTGGAAATAAACACAACAGTGCCACAGTGGTCATTATTGCAACAGGAGTGGCGAGTTTGGTTAACGATCATTAAACCGTGTTTTGTGAACGCAAAGGATCATAAACGATCAATTGGCTTTGTAATAGCAGCTGCAAGCAATGGCGATCAGAGACTATTCAGTTGGAGTTAACTTGTTAGAAGAGATGTTCATGCTTAAATGAGATATATTGCATACATTTAGGCGTTTTAATGTATGTTTTGTCAATTGAATGAGAAAATACATTAAAGATTACTTCTCGCGCCTAACAGTATGCAATCGGGCAAACAGAACAAGTCTTTTCGCCTCTGTTTACATTTCGGGAGCTTGTGTATTGACCTGATAATAACAACAGCAAATTCAATGTCCACAACTCATTCTGCCCCCCTACCCTTAACCCCATGGACCATTAAAACTCCATTGCCAGCGCAACAGACAATGAAACATGAGTGTCCTTTCCCTTACTCCAGGCATCCGGTACGGTATGATAATTTCGTTAATTTATTGCCACCACCAGTCCGCTTCCGCTGTACCAAGCGCTGCACCACGTTGGCCTTTCCACCTTTCTTGTGTAACCTTTCGTGGAGTTACGGTGGCTCTCAGCCTCACTACGTATTGAACTTTTCGGTGCAATTTGTCAAAAACTGTTCCTCCGAACCGGGCAGCACAGGTGGTTTGGTCGCTATAAGGCCCGGGCGGGTCTGGGATCCTTTTATTCGGCTGAGCTGAAAACAGCGCCCGGGTCTACCGTGTGGTGGGGCCACACGACCGGCAACGATGGTCGGATGATAATGGACGATACTCGGATGAGCTTTTTTGTTGCTACCCCGCCGGACAAGTTCGAGCGCCGTTCGCTAACGACCTGCACTGCACGCTACGACCCTTGCAGGAAGAGACAGGAGGGATAGCCGTCAAAATTTCGTTCGAATATTTGCGCACACTGGGTGGTAAAGGCCATTATTTGTTCGCATGCAAAAGATCGAAACCTGGTGATTGGGAGTTTTTACGCGCGTGTTCTGTGCAACTGTGCCGTGTGTGTGTGTGTGTGTGTCGCTGGGAGGCTGTCGCTGGGACGGGTCGAATGAGAACATTGCTGACAGCTTGTTTTGTGATGCTTATGATGGGACTGCGCGTAAAACTGATGGTTTGTAAACAGTGTGCTTTGCGCCCTTCAGTGTCATTCTCTCGCTTGCTGGTGCTCTTCATCTTTCTCTCTCACACAGCGCATTAGAATGGTGTGTATTTGAATGAGGCTAGAAAAATACCGCCTGAACCGCCTTCCGCCAAAGCTGCTGCTGGTGGCGGAGGAGGTGTACCCGTGATGATGCCCGATAACGTCAATAATGGTGCCCGATCTTGCGGGAATCTCTCGGGAGGGCCGGGCCAAACGTGCCAATGAAGCGTCAGCGAAAGCCCCATCGCCCTGGGTGCGGGTCCGTGGGAAGCAGGACGCTTGAACAAATTCAACCAAACCGCTCCTTCGCAGTTACCGGGGCTGGCAGCGTGGGCAACCGGGAACAACCACTGTTTAACTATAATTAATTGGAAGTTCACTGATAAAACCACCTCCGTGCCCACTGGCTCCTGCTTCACCTTCTAAGCGCACACTGCGTGCCGCGTTCTAAACCAGGGACACAAGCCAAGGGAGATCGTTATAGCCACCACCACTACAACCACCACCACCACCACCACCACAAACTGACCATACTGTGCTCGTGGGAAATTAATTTTACAGCAGTGCAAAAACAAACTGCTCATCCCAACCACCCAACCATTACTGTGCTGCGTCGATGGTTGCGATGGAAAAAAGGCACGATTCTCGGGCAGCGTATTGGAGGAGAGGGGAACTGTTTGCTTTGATAAATATTTCCCCATAATGCAAGCCGCACCCTGCAGGGAGGGAGCAAATGAGAATAGCTATCTAAAAACGCTCCAATCGGACGTTTGTAATCGTGTGTTTGTACACGCATTCAGCGCACGTTCTCATAACTCCTTTGCGGTGGGAGGTTTTGGGTGGATCAATGTGTGTGTGTATGTATGTGTGTGTGTTTGTATCTTCTTTTGATTAACGGCCACAAATGCAGCCACAGAAATCGATTCAACCAACCGGGAAATCACATCGTACACCGTCCGACATTCCAACGCTGCAGCTCACAGAGCAATCACAGAGAGCTTTGTCCGATTTGATGAGTGATGTCATTACTTGACAAAAGAAAGGATTAAAGAATTGTTGGAACTACATAAATGACGCCAGGAATTACATAAATGTGAGCTGGAGAACGGCACAGTCACTTTGTGCAGCAAAGAGTAGGATTGCTAGCAAAGGGATATGGCGTAAGAAGCTATGCTTCGCTACGCTTGTTCATGATGGGAAAAGATGATAATCATTCCTTTGCAGGGGCAGGGCTTTCGTATACATTATTGTTTTTTTCCATTTATTTGTGTCTGTGTTTATATTCGCAAGCTTTGAACAATAAGTTAAAATAGGTTAAAAAACCAATGTCATCGTCATCATAAACGAGTAACATGTATTGCCTACCTTTAGGCGTTTTCAGTTCCAAGCGATTTTCGTGGATTTTTGAAGGATTTGATTTATTTTAATGTGAGTGGCTAGGGGAATTCGCATGATTACTGACGGATAGTAATAAAATTCCTAAATAATAATTGTTTATTTCACATAATACATTAATGAAATCGAATAAAAAGACGCCAGAAGCGTTGCACCTGCGTAGAACATGTTGAGTTTCTAGCCGAATCGTTTTTTTTTGTTAACTTATTTGCCTCAACAAACCACCGCATAGCACACCCTGTCTATTTTTTTTTTACAACATCTCCCCTTCCCACATCAATCACCCTTTACAACGAATGATCTTTTTCTCTCTCTCCAACAAATTGCAGTCTCCGATTTCCCCCCGCGCACAGTGTGGACGATGATAAGCCGCAGCCGTTTGTAGAGTGATTGCGGCGAAGAAGAAGCAACAGCAACAACAAAAAAAAACCCAACGGTGGCAAAAAGAGCACCCATGATACCACGGGATATCAAAGTGTCAACCGGCCGCAAACAGCTATCATTCATATTCGTTCTGTCACTCTGCCCGTCGGTGGTGGAGGCGCCGTGACACCCGCTTTTGGCGAGGCTTTCAAACAGCTATCATTCATATTCGTTCTGTCACTCTGCCCGTCGGTGGTGGAGGCGCCGTGACACCCGCTTTTGGCGAGGCTTTTTACACTTTCAAGGCCTTCCACCCAGCCGCCAGTCAGCAAGCAAGGGTGCAAGCGGTTGTCACCATACTCCCACAACAGCAGCAGCAAAAAAAAAAAAAAGAAAATATATCCTGCCCCACCCAACCAACAGCGATGCAGCGAGTGAGGCGTTCGTGTTTGTGATGATTTTCTTCCACCCCGTCGGATGGGGTGGATTCTTTCTTCAAACCACACTGTTGACGCCATGTCGGCGCCAGAAGGTTGACTTTATCCGCCCTGTCTGTCTGTCTGGTCTGTCGGTGGCCTGTCGCCCGGTGTGGCCGACTCGCTTGTGGCCGTTGGAGAGGGAGAGTTGGTTTCGCTTTATACTGCAACACGATCTTGTTGCCCTGGAGAATCGTTGGGGGGAAATATAACCAGCATGCCATGACCCACATCCAACGTAAACGCGCTCAGAATCAGATACAGAGAGGTAAGAAGAGCGTTGCCGATTGGAATCCAATAGGATGAAAGGGGGAACCCAACAGTGCGGTTGCATCGAACAGTGAATCCAATTTGAATCTTATTCTTCTTAATTAAATCAATTTCGTGTAGCACGGGGACGAAAAGGGATAGGAGCAAAAAACCTCCCGCAGGCACGGTACGACGGTGTTGACAAGATGTTCAATTAACAGCTGGCAGCTGTTGGAAATGGGCAGGACAGGACAAAAAAATGGTAATCCGTAGCTGCCCGTGAAGAAGGATGATCTAATTCGAGCTTCACCCCAAGAAAGCGTTAATTAGCTCGATTATTGCCATTTTCTTCGTATCGTGTGCCGGCCCTGTTGACTTCGCTTTGCGCTCGCACATGAATTGGGGAAGAAAGCAATCCTAACCGAGAGTCGAGCGAGGGAGTAAGCAGTTCATAAAAAGGAAAGCAGTATCAAGCAAACATGAGGTCATGTGTCGTAAAATCTGAAACATAAAACTGTTTTCCCTTCGTGTCCTTTCAGGCGCTGTGACAAATGAACTGCTTCACCGTGAAGGTGGAAGGATGTACCGCGAATGAACGCTACAAACACTTCGGATGAATTGCGTTCATTGCACGAAGCAGTCATTCATCGCTAATGAACTATGTTCATCGCTGAATCAGGGAAACTTCTACTGCACATCTACAGCATCTCCTCAGATGTGGTGTGTTCTGGTGCACTATGAGAGGAGGTTTGAGTAATTTATGCAAGCAGTCCCACTGTAGCACACCCCTCTTCCCTTTGCTCGCAACCTACACTACCAGCCGTATCTAGGCCACCGCAGGGCGACATGCCCACAAATGGAAAGGATGTGTTTATTGGTAATAATTTAAAAAGCAAATGACTTGACTTTTCCAGCCCCGGGACCTCGGCCCAACACAACCTCACATGACTAAGCGCATTGAAGTAAGGTCGAAGGTATTTCCATTTCAAGAAGCGATTAAAATCGATTGATTGGAACGGCATGAAAGAGTGACTCGCTCGAAGATTGCGATGAGAAATTAAATCGATTAGAAGATCCATTTAGATTGCCATTCGCCCAGCTCGCCTTCCAAAAGGTTGCACTGTATTGAATCTTTATGAGACAATGTTACCGTTCCACTGTTCACGTTGCGTATTGTGGTTTTGCCATTTCAGCCAAGATTAGCTTGCACTAGAACCATGTTGTGTGCAAAAGACGCCCGGAAGTACTGTAATGACGCGCACCATCTTGAAGAAGTTGGTGAAGCAACGGTCCCATAAAGCGTTCTCCTTTTGTTTGTGAAGTGCAGCGCGTGTGTGCCATGCCATTGTGTGTGGCAGTGTGTGGATGCATGAAACTATACGCTTTCTGTGGCATCGAGTCTGATATGGGCTCTTCTTCAGCTCCAGTTATTTATGGTAAAGTGACAACAATGTCCTTCAAAGGCCGGCACACCGTCCGAACCGTCCGTACATGGTTGACGCCTTCACAAAACCACCAGCAGCAGCATGTGAGACCGGGTGACGGGCAGAAGTGGAACAGCTTTCATTCTGATTCTGACGCACTCTCGACTGTGGCGTTGGCCTTCTTCTCCCTCGAACGGTTCGAGTGGTACCATGACAGCCATCGTGACGTCTTGCAGGGCAGTGCCGTATGCAAATCCTTTAGAAGTCACTTGTTGAGTTGCTGATTACATTCACTGTGGATCGTCCCTCGCTTGTGAAGGGTGGATGAGAACTGGAGTTTTTTGTGTGTCCTTTTTAGACAACGTGCTAGATAACATTAATTTGAAATTTGTACTGCTTGCTGACCGAAAAACTGCTCGAGACATGCTGTGCTGAGTAGTTGAAAGCATCAAACAAAACGTTCGGAGTTTAGACAGTGCTACTGCTTCTTCCCAAATGGCTAGTTGAATTATTTGCTTCTGTAAGGGGAATTGGAGCAGCTTTTTGTTTGCGTTATCGTTTTCCTTAACGATAAGAGAACGATTTGAGCAGTACGTGCTCAGGTACGTCGTTGAGCCAAGCCAATCAAAAGTACTTTCACTGCTCACAATGAATTCCAAATTTGTCTGCTGTCCTTCAGGGTCATCGTATATGAATCATTTATATTTCAAACATATTTCCACCCTCTCTTACGCCATCGTCTCATTGTTTTATGTTGAGCAAAGTATTTACATTAGCCATGTCATGGTTTAAGCAGAAGGCGGGGAAGAAAAATACCTTCAACCAGGAACAGATGTGCTCATTTAAATACTGCAGTAGAAGTGCAGTTCGTTTTTTTCCCTCCCTTCATTCTATTACGCTACACGGTATAGCCTTTGCCAGTGATTGGCTTCCGGCGGGAACAGTTAATTGTACTTAAAGCTGGTGGAAATAAGTTCAGTTGCTCTCTCTCTCTCTCTCTCTCTCTCTCTCTCTCTCTTTCTCTCTGTCTGTCTTCACCTTCATGTTTTCTTACCATTTTACCCATTCACGAGAAAAGAATACACACGAAAGCACAGAAACGTAAAATTGAAAAGCACATAAAGAGCCACCCCAACGATCCGTGCCCTGCGCTTGGCAATTTCCTGCAAAACTCTCCGCTGCCAGCTCAGCTGTGAAAAAACGCGTCCCGACCTCAGTCAGTATCTATTAATTGCTCTTTTCTTTCCATCCGATGCACGCGGTCGCCCATGCTGGCGGGCGGTTGAACGCTCGCGGCTGAGAGGCGGCCAAAAAAAAAACGGGCTAAGTACTGCAGCCGGACAGGAGAAGAGTGGGAAACAAGAAGCCACCGCGGCCAGAAATGAAATTACTTTACTTTGGAAACAAAAGAAAAGCTTGCAATATTTGAAGATTTTAGCGGTCGTGTGTGTGTGTGTGTGTGTTTGAGAGTTTGTGTACGGAATGGGGTTATATTTGCTCTTTAAGTTTTAGTTTCCGTTTTCTCTCTCAAAAGCACTCTTCACCAAAGCTGCTTGATGACGGTAAGATCGTAAAATGACCCGTTGATGACTATGACTTGACACTGAACTGTATAAAATGTAACAAATATTGAAACAAAATCATTATACCACAACAATTGTATACTTTTAGGCGTAAATTAAAGATGAAGATATAAAAACGCCTATATGTATGCAATCAATAATATTGTTACATTTTTAAATCTTTACTACGCCCTTAAAACAGCTATAATTGTCTGAAATATTTACTGACTTCAGAAAAAGGAGTTAATACTTTCACTCTGAAATTATTATCCGCATCACTTGATCAGAAAGCACAGAAAACTCAGAAAATGCTACAAAACAAAAATGTAGCTCGTCACGAATGCACCTCTAAGGGATTATAATACGCTTTGCGCTACTGCAGCGTTTGGTAATGATAAATGAGTAAAATCCCTTTCTACCACCATCAACCCCAGCACATGTGGGAACAATGCTCAGTAACGAATTAAAAAAAAAAGAGCCCAAAGAAAAAACGTTCTTTGATGGGTTTAAATTTAAAAATTACGAGCCACGTGCGCGCAGAAAGATTGAATGAAGCAAAGACACGGTGACTGCAACCTGCAATTTGTGCAACCATTTGGGCTCTTGTCTTTTTTGTGTTGTTTTTCGTTCTTCTTTCATTTTTTTGTGTGTGTGATTTCTTCACAATTCTTTCACTGCCAGGTTGCGACCATTGCAGTGCAATGGCCTCGTAAGTTTCGCTCACTGATTTTTTTTCTCGTTGCCTTTCCATCCCAAAATGGAAGCGGATCAGACGCCAAAAAACTATTCCGACATCAATTGGAATTCCAATCGAGCGTACGGCATTGTCGATTCGGCAAACGCTGCACTCACATAGGGTCGACACACAAACACAAACGCCACGCCATACCAACCAAGCATTCCGATGCATTCCAGGGGGGAAGGCCTGCAGAGAGGTTTCGTCTTTTGCTCGTCGGTTAGAAAAGAAGATTACAATATATTCCAACAATTGGTGGTGGGATTTTCGCTCGAGCTGACTTATTGATTGCACACTACCAATCGCGCTAGATATTTGGTTCTTTCAGCAAGAATAAATTGTTGTAATCAATTACTAGGTCGATGGAAGTGGGAGAGAATTTTTTAATCGAGTTTGTTTTTCTTTTGCTCAGACACATTGAAGCATCTTTACACGAGAAGTTAAATAAAAACGGAAAAGTTAGAGCAAAAAAATCAAACATTGTGCACTTCACTGCAAACAAAACACAACAAAAAAAGAGTTTGTGAAAGAGAAGCAAGGAACAAATTGGCTTGAACTAGTTACCCATTTTTAATTTTTATGCTTCACTTTACATGACTGTATGAAAAAAAAACCATCACAAACACGAACGATTGCGTTCTCCAGGGTGCCGAATGGTAATTAAACTTTTTCGCTTTCCCGAGCAGTTTCTCTTCCATTAAAAGTTGAATATTTACTTAGCGTGCGGACCGGGGGAATGAGTGGAACCCGTTCCAATCTAGTAATAACTATCGAGAAAGCGAAATGTGTGCAATCACCCGTGCACTCGCGGTGAAACGGAATGGACACTCATAACGTAATTTATGAAACTCGCGTTTTCAAAGTAACACAATTCATTGCATTTGGTGTGGCAGCTGCTGGAAGCTGTTGCACGATACCGGGTCCAGTGCAGTTCATTGCACGCTGTTGCGATGTGTGCTGAAACAGCACCGTCACACGTACGGCGGCAGGTACGGTGACGACTGCATCACTGCATTACCGGAGGTGCAGTTCATTGCACGCTGTTGCGATGTGTGCTGAAACAGCACCGTCACACGTACGGCGGCAGGTACGGTGACGACTGCATCACTGCATTACCGGATCACCCAGTCTGCTGCAAACGTGACCACTTCAAACGGTCAGCTCAAGGGGTCGCGTCGCTGGTTAGCTCATTGCACCAGTTGCATCGCCGGCCAGAGAGCGGGCAACGGCTCACGGTTTGATGTTAAGTACCGGCAATAATCCATAATATTATGATTGCTCTCCCGGAGCGTTGCTACGTGCTGCTGCCCTTGTGACATCCATTTCTGTTGGAGGGCGCACACACTGTTCATCTTGAGGTCGATATGTTTAGTGTGCCGATGTCATGAAGAGTACTTTTGAGTGAGTTATAGTGTAAGAAGAGTGTTTAATGGAAAAATAACTCAAAAATATGTTACTTGGATATTTTTGGTACTAAATTAATTGAATGCGCCTAAAGGTATGCAATTCACATGACAAATATTGCCTAAAAATATCGAAAATGTTCAACAAACCTTCTACCAAAGCAATATTTACAGTTTCTCCACCAAAACTATGATTTAGATATTTATTTAACACTTTCCTTTGCTATGGTTTGTATATTGACTCAGATTATCTAACCAAAAGTAAACCTTAATCCGTATGTTTTACTTCCATATGTACAACTCAGCTCGGATCCGTTTGCATCCATCCCAAATCCCAACCACGTTCCACGTTCGCTTCTCTCTATGGACACACTATACTATTCCCTGCTCAGGCCACCATCCAGACGTGAGGACATACAGTTGAAACTAGCAGCATCGCTACTGCAGCATCGCTCACGAATAACGCTGCTATGCACGTAACCAACCGACAACGAATAAATCTGATTTGGAGATGATTTTTTCCTCTTGTCTTTCGTCCTCCATATCGTCAACGGTGTTGTGTGACAAATATTTCGTGCCCCACACGCTTCAACAAGGGCATAGATTATGCATTGGCACCGCAAAACGCCACACCACACCCAACCACTGGCCAACCAGGGGATGCAGTATTATAACAACAGCAGCAAAAAAAATAGTTCCCTTTTTCGATGACGGCACTACGAAAAAAAAGAGAGCCAAGCGACATGTTTGGTGCGCGCGGTAGTTGATTGTGCTTTCAAACAATTAGCAAACGAGGCCACAACTATGAACTGTCGGTGGGAGAGTCGGTGGGAGAAGGTCTTGTTTTCCAATAGCATCCCCCCGTTTCTACCCCCAATATTTTCCCTGCTGGCCATTTTCATTTGCGCGTCCACACTGTCATCGGTTGCCCGTGAGCGATTCATGGAAGCGGCTCGTACATAGAACGCTCTCTCTCTCTCTCATGACTGCCTACTGCTGGTGGGATTTTTTTCCCCAATACCCCAGCTTCGGCATTGCATTTCGTGCGGAGTACCATTCGCATGAATAGTTGATTGCAGACTGCGGAGAGCTCCGTGCCCTGAGCCGATTGCACTGGCACATGGGGGCTTATCTCTGCGAGGACAGGTCACAGAACCGCAAAACATGAGCCATATTTGCAGCTGTTCGGCAGCCGATCGCGCGTTTTTGTCGTCGCGGCAGTTTATGTTTTCTGTACGCTATCGATGTTGGTTTTAGTCTTAGCGGCACTGGGCACCCACTGTGCATGCTTCCCCAGGCCTCGCCAGGGATGGTAACGTTTTGATGGAGTTCAATGCAACAAGCCCGAAGCGTTGACTGATTCATGTTTTATATTGGGAAAGAGAATGATACATGTAGGAGAATTTTGTTTTTGCTTTGTTTTAGGTATTTTGCATGCAGAAACAACGAAACAAATGGTCAAATGGATGGAACTGTAAAGTGTTTGGTGTGAAGGGAAAAAGCTTCATTCGATTAGTTAATTGAACTTACTCAATTCATCAAGTTTTTATACATTTTTTCCATGCAGAAGGTGACCTTTTTGATGATGAAACCCCTTTTTAATCCATGTGAGTTACTTTTCACACACATAACTAGTCGTAGACAATCGGCCGTCAGTTTGTCCGTACGTTACATTCTGAAAACATCAAAGCTGAATGTTTTGTGTAATGTTACGCCCTTTTTATACTTCCATATATATTATTTTAGTTATTCTCTACCTTGCACCTGCAAAGTATCGTGGAATTTAAATGCCTAAAGTTATGCAAACTGCACATCATAAGATTCTTTTTGACAGCATGCTGCACTATTCGTCGGGATACGAAGCACAACTCAACGGAAACAACTCAACAAACAGTTCAGTTTGAAGTAAGCCACTACCTGTTTCCAACTAGCTTCAAACTCCACAAAAGGTAGACTCACCTCTTAATGGACAAACAAAAAAAAAATGCCCCTTGTTCTTCAAGCTACAAACAAGCTTGGTACACGGTACAGTACAGTACACACCGGCACCATTTCGAATGCAAATCCCTACACTGAACCGACGCTGTGGGGAATAAACACGCCTGCAACAAAACCTCCTGCTCAATAATCTCATTATGTGTACGTTTCTTCGGTGCATTTCAAGGTTCAAACAGAATTGGGGAGAAGGCGAGTACAATGCTTCCCGAGCTTTCGTTGTGCTCAATTTCATCCTTCCGCAAACATATGCACCAAAAGGAGTGGTTTGACCATCAAAACCATGCCGAACGAACCGAACCAACCGATGACCACCAGCACTACCACTCCCACTAGCAGTGCCCGTTGCGGTTCCACATCGACACATCTCGGCCATGCTGTGGCAACAACTGGTCCAGCGGGTAAGTATCTGCCATCAATGGTTGCGAATCGTTATTCCATTGGCAATTGGGTTGGAAATCAATGAAAGCAGCATTGATTTCGTGCTCAACTAGCAGCAGAATAGAGCTGTTTGTGCCAGTTTTGCAGCTCTAAATGGGAATATGTCTTCCTTTGTGTATGTGGTTTGATGCTTCTTCCCTAGGATAAGAGAATCAGAATGAAGGGTTGAAAAAATATGCTCGTCCAGTATCTGGACACACACGGTGGTGACAACTTTCTGGATTGTACTTTCAACTGCATCGTTGTACAGCTTCCACTACATTAATGAAAATAGTTCTTGAGCAGAAAAAAAAAACAAACAATTGTTGCACTAGTCTTCGTTATCCCATTTCAATCGTTTCTCAATCTCATTTGCAAATCAGAAACATTCATTTCTCTCCATCCACTGTCCGGACAAATGTAATGACGCTACGAACAGATAATGTCGCAGCTGCAGTGCAGCAAAATAGCAGACACTACGAAAGTACATTCTCTTGATTGATTGCATTTCTTCGCGCTTCGATTGAAGAGTTTGCTGTTTTGTGACAAAGGCTTCCTCCTCACTCCTTGTCTTCCTTACGCTCTTGTTAAAGGATTGCATCAAAATATATAGCTCACAATTTTCACCATCCCAATTCCGCTCCCTCCATTGTTTCAGTAACTACGTTTCGGCGTAGAGTTTGATTGGCGTGGAGAAAGTTACACCCTCAGCTCGAACCAAATCGCTACACCAAACTTTGCACTGTATTGCGATTTCAATCACACCCTGCACTTGATGGCACAGAAATCTCGTCCGTTCTTGCTCGCGCTTTGCAACGAAGAATGCATCTATTGCGAACGGAAACAATCACGAAACTTTTAACGAAATAAAGTGAACTTTTGTGTTTCGATGCATCGTAGAGCGAACTTTTGTCTTGTGTATGTGTGTGTGTGTGTGTACAACCTGGTGGCTGGTGGGGGTTGAGAGAAGGGTTAGACCATTTGCAGTTGGTAAGGAAATGGTGACATGTAACGGCACGTTCACAGGGCAACTCGGATCACCTTTGGTGTAGGAGCGCGTGCAACACGCGCCAGCATGATCATCGACCCTTTTGAGCGGTAGTGTGGTCTTCCCAGGTGACAAATGCGTTTGCTGTAGAAACGATAATAAGCCCATAAACAGGTGATATGTATATCATGTAAGCAATTGCATACCTTTAGGCGCATACCTTTTTTACGCAATAATTATGTGGTAAGCATTGCGTTGTCGTGATTAAAAAAAATGCATTATAATGACGCAATGTGTTTGATTTTTTTTTAAATTGCATACCTTCAGGTAGTTCGGCATGTAAATGTAACAACATGACTTAATTCTTACAATTGTCTTTGCTCAGCAATTGTTTTATTGAGCTCAAAAATAAAAAGCGCTTGTTAGTAGGTTTTTAATAAGGTGCATTTCCGTTTCTTAGGAAGTACCGTGCCCAAAGCCCACAGCGGCGTAAGAGTTGAGTGGAGAATTAAGAAACACACTACTAATATTCTTACAGTAAGATTGTCCGTGTGAAGTACCATTCTGCCGCGCGCAACGGAAACTTGGAGTCTGCTGCACGTGCTAAAAGTTTGGCCAACACAAATTACGGACCCACTTCGTCACACGCAAAATGAGTGCCATTCCACATGTCCCCGCTCACGATCCCAGCATGCGAGCGTACTTGGTCCACGTATATTGGAAAAGTTGGTCTTTGCTTCTTCGCGAACGTTTGCAGCATAAGCACACATACACACACACACACAC
>AXCO02002921.1:0-25666 GCA_000473525.2 Anopheles melas | reverse complement strand
AGAAAAAAAATAATGCAAACGTCAAGAAAGCTGCTCGTTGCTGCAAATGCAACCAACATCCTTTTCGATGCTTTTCCACTCTGCTCTCGACTAAAGTGCCGATAAATTTTCCATCCATTAGATTTTCACTGCTCTCTGGCGGTGTTGCTGCTTCTGCTCCCCGGTTCTTCTGCCCCGGAAGGCTGGCAATACTTACTGTCGTCGACAGTGCTTGGATGCCGAGGAGTTCAAGCAAGATCTTCGTACTCTTTGTCGCCCGGGATCCAACCAGCTGCACCAGCAACCGTCCAACAAAGCTGCCTCACTCTCTCACACACACATACACACCGATACTACCCATTCGAAGAAACAGAAGCCGAAGGACTTTTGAAGGATCTGTGCAATTTTCCATCGGATTCACGCCTCGTGACGCAATTTCAAAACGGCACGCGAGGCAAGTCGGTGGAAAGCGATGTGCGGCACTTGGCGAGCTTTCACGCCACAGCTTCTTTTGCGTTGGCCGTTTGTTGTGGCGGTGGGCCGACAAAGCAAAGTAGTGGCAGTTGCATTGCAAGTGAAAACCTTCGCACCTTCGCCTTCTGCCCCAACCTACGACGATGGTCTAGCTGTTTTATTGCATGACACGGAATGGGAGGGATAGAGAAAGCGAGCAGGAGAATGAGTGCTTTTGAGCGTGTTTTAATTATTAATCCACCGGCCCTTTTGCTTACGCCACTGAATTGCTGATTCAATTTATGAATCATTTAAGCGACGCGCGGGGGTTACGTGATTCACTGTCCTGTTCCCCGGGGGAAGTGCAGTGTGCGAGTGGAGAGCACTTTTGGTGCGGGTTGTTGATTTAACAATAAACTGCTTTCGGGTCCAATTGAGATCAATAGAAAAAAGGACAGTGGTAATATTTAGCCTAAAGGAGCATGTAAAATATAATATTGAAAGAGCGTACTATCAAAATTAGTTGAATTTATGTTCTTTAATAAAGTAAAGTAGAAGGTAAAAAAACATATAGATAATGTCTGTGTTATTCTCTTGAACTAAATAAATTTTATATAATAATAAATATAATATATAATAAATTTTAAATAATTATTCAATAAAGTAACTCAAGTTGTTTTAGTTAAACTTTAACGTTTAAGTTCATTGAACTGGATCCATTACATCGACGCTCATCCGGTTCGAAGGACTAAATTTAATTGACTTCAGTTATCATGTTATAGTTTTGTCTCTTTTGGCTTGACACCGTTTGAAACTTTTCAACTGAAATCAGCTCATAACAACCCCTCACAGCACAAATTACCAGAAAGAAATCATTTCACATGTTCGTTAAACGTACGGTCACCACCGTGCTATAGTATACAGGTGACGCTCAGTAATTGCACAAGTTGCGAGATGCGTGAAAAACCCGAACAGAAAGGATAAGGCACAAATGCAACTGCAGCGCTATAATCGAATGTCACGTGTCAGTGAAATGGATTATCCGGTTCGGAATGCCGAGCGTCCGAGCGTGAACGATTGTTTAAGGGTGGAAGGACATGGCAGTAGTACCATACGCTGCACCGACCGAGTGTAGCCGGAGACGGTGTGAAGCGGTGTGTTGTCACCTGATAAGATAAAACCTTCCAATGCAGCAAGAAAAAAATAATAATGATAATACAAAACAAACGACAACACTCGGTAGTAGCAGCAGCAGCTGGCCAACAATAGAATGCAATGATTGTCAGCGGGATATGCTCAGGCTCTCTGTTGTTTCAGCGTCAGGCTAGCGATGGCTTGCAGTGGGCGTCAGCGTATAGCGGATCAAATGCCGGCCGGGGGATCTGTTTGGTTTTCATTTTCAATTGCCGTTGCTTTGTTCGGTGCTGTTTCCATTTAACATTCGCCTGTGTCTTTCTGCATGTAGGAGCTTTTAGCATGATTTTAAAAGTGGAGTAAAATAATTGAATAGAAAAAAAAAACAAATCATCTTCACACCAGCAAAACAAAGAATGGTAGCTTCTTGTCGCATTGGATGGTAAATGATGTGTCATTTGATATTCATTGTTAATTGTGTTGAGATCCCGTACCTTTAGGCTGGGTTGAAGAGAATCGTGCGTTTGGTGTTACACCAGCCAGCTGGCACCTATTGTTGGCCAATTGTTGTTCGTGTGTACGCAATCATCATTAGGTTATGGAAAGGGTAGCGCAAAATTTCGCTCATCCTTGGGCGCTTCACCACCATCCCCGGGGGAGCCGACGGTGTTTTGGCCCATCGTAAACGTAACGGATTTACCTCCTGATTCGTTGTGTAGTTAATTGTATTGTGTAGCACAAATTGAAACCGAGCCCTGTCAGACTCGTCCGTACCACGGGGCCGGTTGGTTCTGCCACGGAACATACACTGCTTACACTGGGTAGGGAAGAAACAACAAACCAATGGTTACACACACACAAAACCGCTCGGTAAAGCTTTTCTTTCATCATCGCCGCCGCCGGGCAGAACTATCATCATCTTTGCGGCCGCATTTACGTCAAACTAAAGGCAGAGCTCATGCTAATGCCCGATGCGCCCAGAATGACTGGCGCAATGTGTTGCTTTGTTGTGTGGGTTTGTTTCTTCGCCCAGGCTGAACCTCAATCCACGGGGCAGGAGCGCTTCACGAGCAAGAAACGTTTCATTCAAGCACTAAGGATTGCACTAAAGGCGTGTGAGTTGTCGAGCGTTGCGAAGCTGAATCGATCACACGTTCTCACGCAACCCTTCAGTGGGGGAGCATCCAATCATCCCTGTATTTTTCAGTTTTGCTTTTGCTTTGTCTTATGTTTACGGATAAGTTCGGGTCACGTACACTGCCAAACAGTGCGGTTCGTGTAGACCTGACCCTTTAATCCTTGCGTTTGGCCATTATGTTCAACTCATTTTGTACTCCTTTTGGGGTCGTTGATGTCAATTTCGGTACACTCGCGGTTACATCGTTTGCGATTTTGGTTTTGCTCTTCGCTATTTGAAACGCATTTCGCTTCTAAGTTTGCTTAACGTCGCTTTGCTTAACTTGATGTTCTCAGTTGAAACAGAAGTGCACGGGCAATAGCCGTCCACAAAGGAACACACAGCGAATTGAACACAACTGAATCCAAAATAAGCTCAACGTCAAAGTGGGCGAAATAAATAAAAGATTTTACACCCTCTAGTCGACGGGAAATTAAACGCTCCTTTGCAGGATTTTTGGTGTAAAGGGTACACGTTTCCTGTAGCAAAGGCGTCCCTGCCGGTCGTTGAAATCGAAGTCCGAACGCCCAATAGTCACTTCACGGTAATGTGTTTGCGGTTGACTGGCTCCCCGGAAAAAAGCACCCGTTTGCGTACGCATACATTACAGCAGGGTCGGTAGGGTTCGAGTTCGGCTGCTCGATGGCTGCTCGAAAGAGCCGTAACGTTCGGTGTAGTCGTAACAATTGACACGAGTAGCACTGGGCGCCAATAGTTGCCGCACAGAACCATGCAAAGACCTTTACCCTTGCGAAGTGCGAAGCGTCGAGCGTGATTTGTTGTTCACTATCTTGTTATTGCGGGAAATTAAGATGTCTCAAAGATGTCGGAAGATTGATCGCACCCAGTAGTGGGCTGCGTTGAAAGCGGGCTGGAGGGCTAGAAACTTTCGTGTTTTGAACAGTGAACAGGAAATGGTGCCGCGCCGACACCGAATGCGCTATAGACAGTTTGGTGGAAATACGAAAATGTATCGCCCCTTGCGTTTGCTGCGCTGCATGTAGTGTATGCTTCTGGGAATGTAATAAAATTTCTGCTTGTCGGGCGGAAATTGAACATCAGCCAGCCATCTGATGTACTAGCCTCTGGTTTTTTACCCCTCCTGCCATTTGATGAGTTATTTCATGCGCAATAAGCATTAGAAAATCAATCGATAGAGATGGTAAAAAAGTAGCGATAATAATATGATTGCTTCTGTTTACACATAAACTAAGGTTCGCTTACGCCCAGCCTGTTTCGTGTGCATTAAGGATCACATTTCAAAATGGTCTGTACACAGAATCAGCTATTGCTATCAGTCGCAAGCCGGGCAAACTCGATACGCTGGCTGTAATTTTATCAGCTCTGATTTCACTGAAATCAGTACAAACGTGCCGTTGTTCGCAGTATCGTCATGCTTTCAAGCGTGGCAGTGCTGCATGCTGCTCGTGCCTCCCGTCGCTCGTCATTCTTGGTAGTGGTGGTTGGCTTCAATCTGTGATTGGAAAGGGGTTATTTTTTCTCTCCTAAAAATCAAACCATCGACGCGAGTGTACAAACAAAGCAAATAATGCATTTGTTTTTTTTTTTTAAATCGATTTCTCGCTTTTCGCGCGTTTGCAGAACCGCGGATAAAGTTGCAAACTAAAATGGAAACCATTTTGATCAACAGCATCCGTTGTTTGTTTGGTCGCTTATTGCCACTGCTGCTGCTGCTGCTGCTGCTGCTCGATGTTTCAGCCGAAACTTTTCCGTTCCATTCAATATGCCATCCCAAAAATATGATAATTTAATTAACGCTCGCGTCAAATGGCTACGATTCCAAAAACTACAGCGCAAGCTCCTTCTCCCAGTGTCGGCCGAAGTAAGTGTGCTACTTTTCAGTGTGCAACTTTTAGGAGTAATTTTCCTACCTTCTTCCCTCGCTCCGGTCGCGCGAACCGAGAAGGCGACAGCAGTGTTCCTTCTTGGAAAAGTTCATCCTTAGGAGTGTGCCCCGGACCGCTGTCGCCATCTGTCGAAATATGATGCGCGAAAGTTGGGCATTCCCCGCGACAAGGGTGGACTATTTTTGTGCCACAGAGCTTTTCGCTCTGTCCTACCGCTAACCCCTCCCCTCCCCCCCCTCCCTCCTGCATCCCCATGCGGTTGGCCGTTCCGAAAAGGTCAGTCGCTTATATTTACCAAATTGCTTTCTAATTCTGCGCCAGATTATTTCCCAATCGTGCTTGATTGTGTTTAAATTTGTTTGCCCAGCAGCACCACCGTGTTGGCCACCGTGCACACGCCGTGTGATGCGCTTTGATTTTTTAGCCGTTCGTTTCTGAGCCCAGATTGCCCGCGTTTTCCTTTTTACCAAGGTACATTTGGAGTGGTTTTTGACGGCTCTTTTATTTGGACTTTCTCGGGATTGGATTTCATTTTTGGCAGAACTCTCAGAACACTCGCTGCAGAACAAATCGCGCCCTACTTGCGGCCAATGGGTAGCGAACAGGCATGTCACACAAGACACTGAGACACTGAAGGTAGACTTGCCTTCGTTCGGCAGGATGGCATTCCTGCAATCATCAACATGTCTCACACTCAGCGAGCATCGTTGCATAAAAAAAAAGAAACGTTGCGTTCGCTAACCGACACTGTCACACCTATCGACTGGAAAAGCATAAATAAACGAATGGACAAGGGAGTGTGACAAGAAAAATGTGTCCCGTGCAGAACACGGGACCATACTGTGCAAAATGGCTCGACAAGAGCAACATCATGGCCACGGTTATGCAATCACTGTTGTCGCCTTTTGGATGGGATCCCCGTCCCATCCTTCCCTTTCTTCTGAGGGCGGCCCGTGTACGGGAGAACATGTTCTACGTCCTTTGCCGTTGGAAAAAAAACAACAACACGGCCAAACCCACTTGATTGGTGAGCTGCTTTCGACACTGATGATACTGCTCCACTGGCGTGCCGTTTTTTCCCCACACCCATACTGTTAAGGCATCGGTTCCGGGCCATCCTTCTGCAGGCGCATATCACATTCATCGGATCGTACTGGTGCTGGTCGGCAGCACATTTAAGTCATTACAGTTGGGTTGCGATATTCTTTCCTTTCCATTTTTCCCACCGCTTCCTGTTGACTAGGAGGAGGAGGGTTTTGTTCCATCCCCCCCCCCCCCGCAACGTGTTCCCCTAGCCATGGCATCGTGATAGTACCAGCACCGTCATCATCATCATCATCATCATCACCAACGCCATTGCGCACTGCCCACCGAAGCACTGTCGACGTGCTCGATACCGAGCCTTGTGTGTTTCTTGTTCGGGGTCAAAGTTATGCTGGCCTCTCGGTACCCCGGGAAAGGGGAGGAAATTAATCAAAAATCGATCAACATCATGTTTATCTCGTAGCTGGCCCACCGTTGCGATCGAAGCCGAAACGTTTCGGTGCACTGGCGAAAAAGAAGAGCAGCAGTGGTTCGTGTGCACTGCTAACAAGTACTTAGCAGCAGCAAAACACGCCACCTCCCTCCTGTATGTGTAGCGGGAGCCCTGTGTGAAGGGAGTTTGTTTCCGAAAAACAAGCAAGCATTTTGCTATCGAATGACGCTGAGTCGCATTCGATTGGACGGGTATGTGGAGTGTTTGCCTGTTGTTTTCCCGAACGCAAGTGCAAGTGATCCACCCGCAGTGAAGTGATACAAAGCGTATTTTAATTAACGACATGTTTCGCCAGAACACTCGAACAAACAACCGATGCGTAATGGTGTTACCCTTTTTACAAGCACCACTTGCGCTAGTGGTTTGGTTTTGTGAAAGTGAAAGGTTTTGGGGATGTATAATATTTTGCCTCCGTTGGATAGAAAATTGGATGAGTTTTTGTCATTCTTAAAATTGAATTTCCTTCTGGTTTTTGGCTCTTTTGGGCAAATTAAATTGAGAAAGGTGAGGTTGTGAAGAGCTGAAAAAATTTTTCAATTTTCTTTCCATCAAACAGCATCGGTATCGTTTCTGTCCCTTTCATCTAGAACGCGCGCCGTTTCACACCTGCTTTTATGGTTTGCTTCAGCTCATCGGTTCAACACCGTTCAAAGGGACCGTAATTATTTTGTTAAACTGCACATTCCCAAACGTGCGCCGTGTTCGTGGGGTTATTGCTTCCGCTTTCCGCGGGGGGAGGGTTGGCGAGGAAACCGAACCGAAAGCGAGAAACCAGAACCAGAAGGGAGATAAACCGATAGAAAAGAAGAACGGAAAACACTTTGAAGTTAAATATCCGATCGGATCGGACCAGATAGTGAATTTTTATGTACCCTTTTGACAGTTTCGTTTTAATTTAAAGAAAGAAAAAAAAAAGGAAAACTCATCCCAAACACCCATACACACACGCACACACGTACTAGACACAAACAACGCACCTCGCATCCGGCTCTCCTTTCGATCGGCACCTTTTTCATTATCAGCAGCCCGGGCGGTGGAATCTTTTCAGTTAACACCGGTAGCCCGTGCTGCTGATGCTGCCATTTAGAAACGTTTCTTTGCCTGGTTGGCACACGAAGGTGGTGTGCCCGGTGTCGAAAGTCCGGACTTCCGGGCGGCACCGATCGGCGCTCAGGTGCAGGGGGTGCTGCGTAGTGGTAGCAGTAGAAATGCCGACAGCTCCCTCTGTCGGTGATAATTTTCAATCTGTTTTTCCACTTGGACTGCGGTCACCGAACCGCATCCTTCACCAAACCTCATCCTCGTTTCACTCCGTCCATCCTTCGTCGGTTTGCTACGAAAGCAAAGCAACATGGTCAGCAACGCTAAACACAAAAAAGCACACAAACACACAGCGAAGCAACCCCAAAATGCCAATCGCCTTCCGTGCAAAAGCTTTACCTCTCTTACAGATTTAAACACCTTCGACTTTGCTCTCACCGGAAGACCATCCCAAGGAAGAGGGTCAAGCAGGGTCAAACAGGGGAGAGTGAAAATCTTCTCTCTTAAGGCACAAGCAGTGCCCGGCCACACTGCCCCTCAAAACAAAAAAAGAGAGGCACCCTGCCAAAGGACGCAGAAAACGTATCCCAAGAATTGCCGCCGGTCAATCTAGCATGGTTTTAGGTGTACCCTGGCAAACCGGAGGGTTCTTTTTCGCCAGGGTCCTTCAAGAGAAAGGTGCCACAATTTGTTGCTGGACATCAAACGAGACAGTGCAAGCCAAGGGGCCGCGGGTTGGGAACGGGACAGTAAACGGACTGTTTGTTTTCTTCTGTTGCGGCCTTCGCTAGTGATTCGTCCTTCTAGGCGTTCGCCCCTTCCCGGTAGTCGAAGGGTCCGGTCGGCTTGTGAAGGTGTAAAATATCCAGGCCGGGTCGCCGTTTTCTATCTAGCTCTCTCTCTCTCTCGTTTGAAGATTCCGCAAATCTTCATAGCGACAAACGGTGCTTAACTATTTGAAGCAATATCAAATGAACGCAGTCGTCCGCAGTTCTCGGGATCACTATCGGGATCGATTTTCCGTTGAAAGGTGTACCGCGGAGAACCGATCACTCTGGTGGGTGTAATGAAGTATTGGCTTTCAGGGCAGAGATACCGTCAAAGGGGACTACGGTGATGGTTGGAATGCCTGATGAAGAACCAAGACCACTTGGCGGTGGGGAAAACGATTAAAGTAACATCACTCGCTTGTTCACATTCATCTTGGCGGTAGGGTAGAAATGTTCATGGAACTTGGAAACTTAAACCATTCACACTCGCTGCAAGCAAGTGAATGAACCTTTACCCTTTTTTGGATCAAATCGAAAAAATCAATCACTTTGCCCGGGGGTGCCTTGCTGTGGTTTACTGTACCGAGGGTGGAATTAAACAATTTCCCCTATCTCCCGCCGGTGCCAACAACGCACCATGCGGCGCATGAGTCACCCCGTTGAAAGCTTCACCGGCAGCTATATTTGCACCGAAATTCATTTTTGATAGATAAATGTTTGCACGAAGCAAAGTTACCCCAAAACTTGTCCAACATCGGTCCCAACATCTCGAACGCCGGACGCAGAAGAGTTTAGTGAAGGACGCAGCCGGGCAAATTCACTCGTCCCTTAGGGTCTGCTGCTGCTGCTGCTGGTTAAACATTATCATATCTGTCAACTAAAGAGGCCCGGGTTAATATCAAACGAAGTATTGGACAAACGCAAACAAACTGTGTGTCTTCACAGTTCTCTCCCCGTTGTTCGTCCGGTCCCTTACTGGAAGGTTTTGCATTTCGCCAACCCTCGACTTCGACCGCCAGCACACTTCGTCCCACGGGGTTCGGTGTCTAGCGTTCGGTTTTGCCATTTTAGTCATGCGTCAAAAGTGGACGGTGGAAAAGTACCTGCTCTAGCCGGTGTAGCACCAGAACGGAGCCACCGACTGACCACCGCCATCTTCTGGGAAGGATAATTATTTTGCTGCCTCACCCGTAGGCATGCTCCAGGCACACTTCTGCTCGGTGGGTGTTTGAGTACCAAGACGTTGGGTGTAAAATGCGCTTTACATACCTACTTCCAGCAGAGGCATGTTATGGAAACTAACAGCAAAAGTGAATCTTTCTACGACGAAGGAGCTACCGGTCAAACGACTGGAAAGAGCTGCATTGGATTATCTATCTTCGGTGGAATTAAAGTGACGCGTGCATGCTGTCAATGTATTGACGCGTTAAAAAGTGAAACAAAAATGTACACTTTTACACCATCAAACCAGTCCACCAGCCGCCCAATCATACCGTTTTATCGTGCGCTTGTTGGAGCGATTTTATCCCCGGCAGCACCAAACGGTAGCCAATTTATCATCATCGCTCTAAATCCATTTGCGTTCACCGTTAGCAATGTCGCTTCAATCAAGCTTGACAGATCTGTCAGAGGCTTTCCTGGCGTTCACGAGGCACACACAACAATCGAACTGTTTTACATTCTTCTGCAAAAAAAAAGAGAAACCCCGTACGTCATCTGTCATTCAAGCGGATGTATCTGCCATTTCGACCAGCCACCCCAACCGTGCCCAGCAGGATATTCTAAGCCGGTGATGAAGGAGTAGAAAACGGCACGAAGCAAAAACGGGGGAGAGAATCTTGCCGATTTGCACGAAACACGACAGCCGTCGGGAAACTGTAAAATCGTAGCCGGAGTAACGTCGCACTATACCACCCCTCTTCATCCAAACACGCAAAACGACACGTTGTAACTGGACAGGAGCTACCCAGCTAGGGACGTTTTCTTGGGGCGCAAAGCCGGGTTCTTCTCCAACAAGTCAGCCCACAACGGCGGTGGCGGCACAGCGTGAGCACTTGCCACGAGGTTTGGCACGGCTTGCCGCGGATGATACGGCAGAAACCCGGCGGCTACCGACCGAGAATGGGATGACTTTGGATAAATATTGTCCCGAAACACCGAAAGACTTCAATATCCGTGAACGGTGCGCGCGCGTGTGGCGTTTTGTTTGCATGTTTTAATTTATGTTGTGCCGTATCACTTTCACCACGCAAAACTGGTCGTCGCTCTTAAATAGCCTACGATGGGAAGGAGGGTGAGTGAGGGTGCGATGGTGGTGGTGGGTTAACATGTGTTTTCTTGTCTGGTTAAGTCTATTGTTTGTCTAGGCTCATGCTGTGCAAACCACGCACACACTCACACGCATGCATCACACACGGGTTGGGAGGAGTAGAAGCCTTATCACTTCCCGGAGTGAACGTTTGGGCTTCCCTGGCAGAACACGAGCAGGACTCACATACACCACAGACGGCATAGAAAAGCATAGGTTTCCCGTAGAAAGCCCAAGACACACACCATTAGTGGTGGGGTAAAGTTGGCAAAAATTCGGAGTTAACACTGATCCAACTCCGAAAATTTTGGAATCGTCTACGCAAGGTAAGTCCGCCCGGAGTTGTTCAGAGTCGGAGTCGTCCGGAGTCGTTGTCGCGCAGTGTCGTCCGGAGTCATGCGGAGTCGGCCAGAGTTGTCCGTAGTTGTTTGAAAATGTCCGGAGTCGAAGTTGTCTGTAGTCGACTCCGTAGACTCTGACTTTGCACGACTCGAGACGACTCCGGGCGACTCCAAATCCTCGCGGCGCTAGTGACTACTATTTTTCCGGAATCATAAACGGACTACCAATAGCCGGGGTCGTATCGAAGTCGTTGGTGTGCTTCAGAGAGTACATCACTACACACAATCTTCACGCAGTCACTCTGCAAATGAACACTGGTGTACGGCAGGCGAACGTTAATTTATGACACTGACTTTTGGGGTTGGAAATGGTTTATTTCTTAGGTGCTAGGAGGCACCCGCTGATAGGATGGGCTTTTCCCGGTACTGCAGTATGAGTATGATGAATGTTCTCCTGAAGCAAACGGTTATGATTTAGTAAAGTCAACAAACGGTAGAAGAGTATAGCGGAAGTGTTTTGCCGGTTCTAAAATGGAAAATCTCTAACAGTGCATTAAAAATTGTTGAGAACGGTGGCAGAGACTATAAAGGCACTGCAAAACGACCGACTGGCGGCTTATCGATATTAAATGTATGATAATTTTAATTTTCTGAATGAAATCTCATCGTTGTCAAAGCGAATGTGGTCAGAACGTTTTGTGGAGGTAGAGCATATTTTTCCCCACTTGAAAAAACCGAGTTGATGTTACCATTTCCGGAAAAAATCCTGTTTCAATAAGTTGAATCCATTTTAAAGTCACATAAATTCGAGAACTATTTTTTCTACTTATTTTGATAGGGACTTTGCGCCTCCGTGAACAGAGAATCACAACTGCCCTCAAGGAACGCCAGTACTGTGAATGCGTAAAATAGAGAGCAACTATTGTAAAACTGTAACTTCCTGGAAAATACAAAATTTGTTTTGTGTTGGTGGTGTTTAAGATCCAAGAAGTAGGCTCATCGCCAGCAATGCGTTGTGGTTTTCTCAACGAAGTGAAACCTCTAAACAGAACAAAACTTACGCACATATTAAAAAAAGAGATGTATGAAGTGGTTGAATCATATTGCTTAAAAATATTGCTGTGAAACATGCACAGCCAATGCCGGATATACCGGTTATGTTTTAAAACAACACATTTTTTCAAACTTTCACCGCAAGGCGCGTCATTAAATTTCTTTGAACTCGTCGGCATCGATTCGGCAGCAAGAAAGAATATCTCTCTCTCTCCCTCTCTTTCTCTCTTTCTCTCTCTCCCTCTCTTTCTCTCTCTCTCTCTCTCTACCTCTCTCTCACTCTTCGCAAAACCTGATAAGGATTGCCATCTCGACACCTGTTGTGGACAGGTAGCCCAGGTGGCAAAACATCCCTTCCGCATATACCTTCATCCAGACCCATTCCAGTCCTTGATCGGTCGCAAGATTAGTTCGCACTTGAGTTCGCGGTCCGATGTTCCAATTACTGCCGAATATTAATTAACACTTGCCGTACCGGGCCGTTTGATCCGCTCAGCCCCAGCCGCCCCGGGGGCATCCGGAGCATCTTCAAAGCGGACGATGTTTGCAACCTAACAGGCTCGTACCACGTACCGACGGGGAGTTGGCACGCGGGAGGTGTCGCCCTTGACATGGTGGAGTGATTTTTACTTCACAAAATACATCATACCGTCAGCGAAAAGTCGCGTCCCCCGAGCATGGCAGACGGGCAAAAACTGCAACATGGAGATCTTCGTTTGATCTTCGAGAGGCGAGGCCGCTGTTAGAGCCGTTTGGAAATAATTAAGAGCTTTTCAGAGTTCAGCAGAGTCTGCTAATTTCTGTACTGTACTGTCGTTGTGGGTTTGTTTGTTTCATCCAGAAAGCATAAAAAAGAAGAAGCAATGATTCTAATTATCGCATTACCTGTATTTGGCTGTGGCTTGAAAGATAAATTTGAGTAGTAATTTAACAAACACACCACGTCAAAAGTCTTTAAGTGTTGACCACTCTTTCCCGCGAGGCATAAATCAACCTTGAGGTAATCGGGCGGGCATGTGAACTCTTGACCTTGAAGCATCCTGTGTGGCATGAAGTTGGTGGTGGGTGGTGGTACATCCGCCGAGGGGCACAGTAAGGTCAAGATCTCCTCCAAACCCCGGTACACATAAATCAAGCGGAAAATCATTTCTGCTCGTTAATTTATGTGAAAACCACTACACACACACACACATACTCATACACTTACACGAGCTCGCTTGGCTTACAGGGCGCGTTTAATGTAGTGTGCCGGGAAAAAGTGGACCAAACAAGCGAAAAACCCACACACACACACACATACACACACACACACACACTCGCTTAACGTTTGCTTTTATTGGCCAGTGAATCGTAAAAACAACATTGGCCACCTTGGGCCGAAGCTCGTGCCACACTCGGTAGTGGAGGTGGGAACGTTTTTGTTTTGTTTGGGCTTTTGGAGAACCTGTAAGCAAAGATTGCCCGGGGGCCGCTGTTGCTACACGCGGCGACCCAAACGTTGCTTCAGCATTTTGATGTTAAAATCGATACGAGGTGTTTAGCTTCGTTTTGGGCCGCTTTTTTCTCTTCCTTCCCCAACACCAGTTGCTTGCTGGCGAGCGAAGGTTTGGAGCGTCACGTGTGTTGTGTATTTGTTCTCCACTCGTATGGCTAGCCGTTGATTTGTTGCTGCATGAAGAGAGCAATCGATCAGCAAACCATCATTTTAAACTGTAATGTTTTTCATTAGCTATTGAAAGTATTACACAATTAAATCAACATCGCTAGAGTAAACGTTTTACCAGTGCGTTGTTGTGCAATCGGTTTTGCATTCCCGAAACCGACCGAGCTTCATTTTAATCACATCGAACGCAACGGTTTGGAATTTCTGTTGCGTCATGATGGTTGGATGGTTTTGCCAATTGCTATTGCCGGTCCCATTTTGAGATGAAACATTAAACAAACCGGAGACCAACTCTAACAAGCTGCTAGCGAGCGGGGCCGTTTTGATGGCTTACTTTCGCAGCAACAGCATGCCATCGCGATACGGGTTTTTAAGTGCGATTGCAAAAGATCTCACTATCGATTACGCTATCATCGTCGGATAAAAGTTTCAACAAGTTTGCCTACACCCGGACACCACTTACGGGCGGCAACGAACACGAGTACGACTTCCTAACAAGCCCGGACCCGGCGCACCAAGGCGGCAGGCTTTTAATTAATTTTTCTCACCGTTCGCCTGCCAACACGGCGGGCGGAAACGGGCCACCGGGCACCCGGGAGGACGATAAAAATTGAAAACTAATTAAAATTTTACAACTCCTCCCAGTGGGGCCTCGCATCACTCGGAAGTTCGGAAAAGAAGAAGAGAGGAATACAAAAGTACTGTCCTCTGCTTGGTGGCGGGTGCTGGGGTGGTGGTGTGAAAAGCGATTAGAAAACGAGTGACGTTCGTTTGCGTGTTGCCTAGTGCTGAAATGTCTCGGAAATTAGAATCACACTCCTCAGCTAGCGAGCCGTTTGGTCGCAATTGTCGCTAGCTAAAGCGGAAAATGTCCTCCCGGGTCTACAGTCCGCCAATGTGGCTCTCCCTGTGCCGGACACTCACACCTCCCACCCTGTTGCCCTGTTCGTTCTTAGCTGTAGTACTAATTTCTTCTCACTGCCCGGCGGCTTTGCGACCTGCCTCCGGGCAGCCGGATGCCCTCCACCCCTGTGTTGAAGAACACAATGGCAAAAGTTGAAACAATGGAGCGCGTAACGGCCAACTAGGCTAACTCCCGCGCACCCGGATGCAGCCAAGCACCGGTCAATTGTCTTTTCATGCTCACTGGCCGAAAGTTTTGTCACCCGCCGAACGGCTGTACCACCGGCTTAGCACTTTTGCGCTCTCGGACTCGCAAAGTTCTGGTCCTTTTGCTGGGTGAGTCAAAAAAAAATGTAGCAACAGGCACACAACCCACCATCCTACCCTACGTACCACCCTGGGAAGGCTAGTTTTCGGATAAAATATGCAAAAGACATTCAACCGTCCTGCCGGTTTCGTGCGTCCTCGCGCTGAGTTACAATCAATAGAACATCCGCCTGGACAGTCTCGTAGCATTCGGTGCTGTTTTGAGAGTTGGAACTTTGGGCTTGAAGGCATCACATACCCACACACACACCCCAAGGAGAGCGCCGCTGCCTTTCGATAACCGAACGACCAGTCCGGGCAGGGGGCCCCGGGCTTTGCTGCTGAATATTTTAACACACAACTCTCCTAGGAATAATTTAATTACGAAAACAAACACTCTTCCGAATTAGCACCGTGTTTGGAAAATTTGCTTGTTTTTTTTCTTTTTTATTCGCTCGAGATAGGCGAAACGTTTCTCTTTTTTCTCTCTCTCTCTCTTTCTGATCTTTTTAAAGTTTTTTTAGTGGTTCTCTTTCCACCAAACGGTTGTTTGTTTAGATCTGCTCGGTTGTGGTGTCCTATAGTTTTGTGAGGCAGTGTCTGTCCTGAGAAGCTTCTCCGGGCTACCGGGTTCATTCAGTTTTGCTGAAGTTGGATAAAAATCCAGCGAAAGACCCGAAAATCTTCTTTCTCCGCCTTTTTCGTGACTTTCGTGAGGTTACTTTCAACTATCCCAAAGGTGCATTTCATCGTACCTTTTTTTGTGTGCAAAGGTTCGAGGTGAGGGTTTTTTTTTGGTGTCGGCATCGTTTTGCTGTTCTGTTTCATATTTTAATAACTTACTCAAACACAACGAACGTGCCGAAAGGGACGGTTTGGTGTAGAAAAGAAAGCATAGAAAGCGACTGAAAAATGCTTCAACCAACACCGATCAAAATCTGTCTATTTGATTTTAATTCAACTTTTAATAACTCTTGTGTCTAATGTTGTTTTTTCTTCTTCTGTGCATTTTCTTAACCTACTTTTCTTGTCCATTGCGTGTGTTCCGTTTCAGGTAAGGGGAAGACAGACTGGGGCGGGCGAGGTGACGGGCGAGCAAACACCATTATATGCCAGTTCAGCAAATCCAAAGGTACTGCTGAGCTTGACTGTATCCGTTGCTGTGCTTGCTTGCTAAATGGTAGGCTTTTCTCCGGGATTAATGAAATGGAAGAAAAAGGTAAACACGGCCCTGGAGAAGGTTTTCGTACATAGAATGTTTTAATGTTTCGGTCTGTTTCTGTTTTATGGAAGCAATTGCAAATGTTGAAGAACACAAATCCCAACAATCAGTATTTGTTTGTAATTTTTTAGCAGTCTTCATCTAAAATGCTTGTGATGTTACGGTTTACGGTTTAATTTCAAACTGTTTTAAACCATTATTTGCATTCCTTGCACACACACACACACACACACACACACACACACACACACACACACAGACACACCTACGGAACAATCAAATTGCTTTGTGTCGCACAAAAGCGCACCAATCTAAAAAGCCCACACAGTACCATTGAATGAGTGCGCAGTACCAAGAAGCGGCAGCGTTCGCTTCCCATCTGTCCACACAGTTTTAGCACTTTGTTCGACAAAACATCAAACACACATTCCGATCCGCTTTATTGAATGAACGCAACCCCGGTTCGCTTCGACCCACCCAAAGGGCGAGCGTGCTTACAATCCTCCGAATGTAGGCGCGCGCTTTACGCTGAGCAATGCAGAAAATGCACCATGGGGCTGCGCGCACTGTCTAGCTGGAATGCGAAAATGAGAATCCGTTGCATCCGTTGAGCAAGCGGACGCGCTTGCTGTGGGTGTGCAACAACGGGGTGCGGGTTGCGGAATGCTCCCCAAACCTCCACGGCCATGCGACGGAGCGTTGACCCAGCGCAACGCTATGGCTCCCCGTGGACACTGCGCCTGACAAATGCAGCAGCAGTAGCACTAGCAGTGCCGTCTCCACGGCCATGCGACGGAGCGTTGACCCAGCGCAACGCTATGGCTCCCCGTGGACACTGCGCCTGACAAATGCAGCAGCAGTAGCACTAGCAGTGCCGTTCCTGAGCTGTGACGCTCAAGTGCCGGGCCCGTAATTCGAGCGCCTTTTGTTGCTCGACAGCGACATCTAACGCGCACGGGCACGCGCAAACACGCACACACAGACCACTCCATCGCAAAGCATTAATCATTCCACTTTATCTATCCAATATTGTCACAACGTAATCAATTCATTTATGCAACACAAGCACGATAATGATAATGTGCAAGGCGATCTAATCTTATGCAAATGTAGCGCCGTGTACCGTTGGCGCACGCCAACATTACCTACTTCCGGGATCCGCAAAAGGGGGTCAGGCGGGGGTCGTGTTTCGATCCGTGATCATCGTCATTATCGAACAGTACAGCGTGTGCCGTTGTCGAACGGTGCCATGAGTGTCATGGTAGAAGAATTCCCGTGTTGGTGATCCGGCTTTGTTTGGGATTTTGTTCGCTCGGCCCATGGCGCTGCTGTAATAAGATCTGGTATTGTTCTAAGAGATTGGACTTTGATTAGGTAGATGTGGATAGGATGAATCCAGCACCCGCTGGTAATCGATTTGAAGAGTATTTGCTTAGCACAGTTTATTGCTTGCCGTATGGATGCTATCCTAAATGTGTGAAATGTGAAATTCGATTAAGAAGTTTGCACTTGAAAATATAGCTCCAACTTGAATGATACGTTTTCCACTCTCATAATTTTGCTCTTACTCTTTCTCTGGTCTATTAACTACTTAGAGCACAATCTTATGACGCATCATGATTTAGAGGGCAAGGCTCTTTTGCAACTCACCACTCCTCCACTCCTCCACTCCAGATCGTACTATCAATCGTTATCAACACTGCCATTCGACAGATATTGCACACATTCCTTGCTTACACAATCCTATGCCCTGTGCATGGTGAACTGGCCAACTGCAGACCAATGTGACTATTGATCGCCCGTTTTGAACGCCTTCCATCAGATAAACGCATATAATTGAATCAATAATTTATAAGCGCCACATTAATTCCGCATAGCGTGCGGCACGATTCCACTCCTTCGTTTATGTATCTCCCTTTCCATACCCGTATTCGAGCTCGATCCCATGTTCCGGCGGCATGAGGCGATACTGTAGGAGTGGAACACATTGTCTCGAAGGATCACTTGAAAAGATGGGCCGATGGTACGTGGCACAATTGCTAAGGTCACGCACAGCCGGTGTGCCCTGCAGAGCGCTGCATTTGTGCCCCCGACAATGGCCTGAGTGGCACTCTCGCGCTTGGTCTGACTGGCCCGTTCTCGATGGCAGGACTGTAAATACAACCAGGCTGGGTAGCAGGAGGATAAAAGCAACGCTCATTGTGCTACTACCCGGCCGGGTGTAACGTGACCAGTAATAGACAGACAAAGTGAGTGATAGTATCAACCTGTCGTTTTACGCTGACGTTCATCCGGTTTCTGCTCTGCTCTGTCTCCTCGACTCCTGTCTCTTAGAGCTACTGACTACTTCCGACATGTGTGTGTGTGTGTGTTTAGGTGTGTCGGCCACTTTCCATGGCCACCCGCTTTTCGTTCGGTTTCATGCAGAATGCAACGAAAGACTATGTTTACGGACACACGGCTTTGTTTGCAAGGGCAGTCCGCTTCCGGTGGAGTCTTGCTTCGCCGGTACCAAAGAAGGAAAATTAGGTTAGTGTTGCTTCTTCATGCGTCCTCACCCTACGGAATACGGACGGTGTGCGTCGAATGATTCATTTATAAAATAGATCCTACCTATTCGTGCCGGGCACATGATGTGACAGCAATTGCATTAACCACTGTTACGCACTGTTGCTGCAACTCTCCATACGTGCAATCCAAAGATGTCGGTGTATTGTTAGCCAGGCGGGTTCTTCTGTTTGGGACAAAGTGTTGTAAGGAGAAGTATGTTTTAGTGATGCTGTATTGCATGATCTTTACGTTATAAATTATATGAAAATAATGGATTTTCACGATGAAAGTGGAAATAAATTTCATTTTCCTGTAATTACTTGTTTCGAGCTTATCAGCGATAATAAATAAATTTGATGTTTGCTTTATTGACATTATCAGTGCGTACTAAAAATAGTGAGAAAAGGTGTCAATACATCTTCAAAAAACTTCCAAACTAAATACATACTTGTCCAGACCTTATTCGCACTGCTTATTACATTACCACCGATGGAACATAACAAACGATGGGATCAATCTTCATGGGCGCGGTGCTAATTCCTTGCAAATAATAAACGATGGTAAATGTAAATTATGTGACATCGCATACACACAGAAACTGGTTCCCCTCCGAGCCCGGTGGCCGCGAAAGATGAAATTCCATTTTAATGCGGGTCTAAATGCTGCATGCTGCCAGGCAGTTCAACTTTGTAAAACATACACCCCGGGCGTACGGTGGGCTTGAAAGGATACCCCAAGCTGGGACCGGGTTCTGCGCAATCATAAAATACGAAGAGTGTTTGTGCCGGCTGAGACACCGCAACACAACAAGCTTGGGGATTTGCTGGGGAGGCAATGGAAAAAGAAAGAAACAAAAAACATGTTCAGCATAAACAATACGAAGCTAGGGAGGGATTTCGTTGGCTTCGCCATATAGAAGATCAATGAAGTTTCAAGTTCATTGTACAGAATGTGCTACCTTCGTTGCCGTTGAATCGGATACAAAATGTATGGAGCAGTTTTGGTTGTGTTTAAAAAAAAATGCGCTCTGCAACCATGTATCCAATCTCGAAGAGTAAATTTGAACAACAACAAAAAGAAGGAAACAATAACATATGGGAAACCATCGGAAAGAAGTAGCAATGGCACGTGGTAAATGGTTATTATGGTCAAAATTTGTCAGAACCGATCGAAGGAAACCAATGAAATGTGTCGTTGTCGAATGGAAAACCAGACGGATTGAGGCTCAAATTACCTGCACGACACGTTACGAAATCAACACTAAGGAAACAAGGTTCCAAATTTTTATGAGTAGCTGTATATACTTAACAGACGGTAACAGACAATACGGCCTGGCTATCTTCTTGAATAAAAAAAAATGAAGTGTCTACCATTGATTTGGGTTTAATAATTAATGCTGTTTTGGCAACTATCTTCAGGCTCGAAAAGACAAATTGACTCGTATGGATTCAAGGTTAGGGAATATTTTATTCCTCGAAAAGATTAGTAGACAAAATATCAGGTATGTCTCACAAAACGAACGAACGGGAATGTATAAAAGTACTTCCACCTTACTTAGGAGTTATCGAGCTCGTTTTTTAGGCCTTCAAGCAATCTTCAATAATCATTTTATTCAATATAGTTCTACAGATTGTTGTTCACAAAAAGGAGACGTTTAATGGGAAATATAGTCAAACTCTTCAGGCAAAAGACTAAAGAAAAAGACTGCTGTTTCAGCTTTTGTTCACGTCATACAAAAATGTGCAATTCAGTTCCGAGCCCCTATAAGTTTATCTGTATGCGGCATAATCTCTCTGTAACATGACTGTTTTCTTTGCTTATTTCAAAATATTCGGCATGATTTTAACAAGAACCTATGAAGCGCATTTCTTCAATCGATTTAGCTTACAATCAGCCAAAAGGAAACTAAATTATTTTCAAGCAGGCAACGAAGGATCACGAACGCCAACTCGAAGGACTAAATCCGGTACCTTGGGCACACGTTTCGATTAGATTCGCATGCAAACTAAAGTAGGAGGAAAGCAATTTCGGATTATCGCGTCGTAAGTTTTTCCAACTTCAACATCGACACACACACACATAATAGAACAGCCTCTTGTATGCATAGAATCAAATGCCGAAAAATGGCACTAACACACACGCATACGAGAAGATTGTGGTTTGGAAGCTTATAGACCCTGGACTCGTATCGAAATCGATAGTCGATTTCTGCTCAATGCTAGCGTTCTTCGTTCTACTTCCGTCTTGGATGTCCTCGGCAATAACAACAGCCCGACCAAAGAAAAAAAAACTATTTCCACCAGACGACACATCTTCACGAACGTGCACAACCTTTTTTTTTGCTTACTGCTGTCACTAAAGTTGAGCCGCTTATAATTCCGTACGCACACCGTAACCCGTCGGACAGTCATATTCCGATAAAGAGAAGGAGAAAAAAAATAAGCAGCTCAGTCCGGATGGAGGAAAAACAATCCTTCCCGCCCTTGTTAAGTTTCGGGGGGTAATCGAATCGAGCCATCGGCTGTGGGTGTTAGCGTGTAAACATAGCGCTGTGAAGAATCATTTGCTTGCTTCTGGATGCGTGTGTGTCTTGTCCTGCTCACTGTGATGGCACCAGACCAGGCGGGGTCACTTCGTTTTGGCATCGTTTTGCATTTTTTCACCTCCACAACAGTCTGAAAATGAAAAATTGGATTAGATAGCATTAGGGTGCTTGTGCGGGCCGAGATAGGAAGCATTGAACGATTTTCGTTTTGTTGTTGCCTCGATTCGCTTCGTGATTGGCCAGATTGTCCTATAAGCCGGCATAATGCACACCTCATGCATGAGAAAATGAATAGTAAGTGTGTGTATGGTTATGATTGCAATGGATGGGCACAATATCGGTCATAGAAAATGCAATGAAATTGACGGTTGAAACATTTATACGATGCAAATAGCAAATGAAAGCATCCGGAAGATTCCATATTGATTGGGGGAAAAATGGTTGAAAATTCTTCGTGGAAAATAAACCCGAACAGCTTAAGATAATAATGATTCTACCTACAGTATTGCATTTCAGTTCTTCATTAGCCTTCCCTTTACTGTATGTTCGCTTTTCGTCTAACTTCGAGAGTACTGAAATAAGGAACACAAGAGCGTAAACAAACTTGCCATGCCACTCTGCCGCTGCTTTGACAGAAAGTGCTGCCCTGTTCGATCCAGCATCGGTTTCCTTTAAGCGGCTCAAATCGTGCGCCCGCGGGTAGCATAACTTTCGGCAGCCTACACTCACACACCTGGGAAATCAATATGTTGGCTGTAAAATTTACTGCTAATGAGTTTCGGAAACAGTTCGTACTAGCAAAACGGCTGCAAATGGGCGTATAGCACAACTTCAGTGTGTGTTGTGTGTGTGAGTCTGTGTGGGAAAGCTATTGCGTTCTTATGGGAAACTTTTCTCCAAACGAACGAAATCGAACCGAACCGGCCCGGCGAGTTTTGCAGCCCTGTTCCAGGATCAATTTTCTTTCGCGTGAAATCTAAGAACCTTTCCGCTCGAATGGTTTACACGAGCATCATAACTTTAAACTTGTGTTTTGTGAGGTTGGTTGGAGAGAAAGAGAATGTGGGCTGATAAATGCGCAAAGCCCCAACGGAGTTATTGAAGTTTTCGCTGTGAATGTTTTTAAAGAAGCAAATGAAATGTTGATTAAATTGGGATTTTTTACAACATTTATGCAGTGAAATTCATGTATAGTTATAGAGTAATAATTATTATTGCTCTCAGACTTCATGACTTCATGTTTGATACATGAGCTCAGTGAGCTAAATGTGCTCTTGATGATCCTGTGGCTTTTCAACACATACGGTGCAACAGTTTCTGGTCAACCCTACAGGTAAGCTGTACCTACCTCAATTACTTCAACTTTACACCGAAGCATCGTTACCCAAAAGTTTGAAATTGTAAGTGCACCACAGCCGTTTCGAACCGTTTCATAACCCTTCCCATTTCTCGCATACAGCACGAAAATGTGTTTATGTTGTTGCGAGAAAAGGTTATGTGTAAAAGGCGTTACGGCATCAGAGGTTGCTAGCGCTTCGGGCGAGCCATATGTGCTAAAAGTAGAATCGATTAGTGGCGCTCTTCCCGGGCTCGTTGTACGCCATTAAATGACACGAACGAGCAACGCTAAAACGCCATTGAACTACTGCTCGCCTTGTTTACTGGCCGGAGGAGAGGAGGTTTGCAGCCCGTCAGCAAGGGGGGGGGGGGGGGGGGAAATAGTTACCGATCGTAACGTGAATGGGCTTCTTTGCAGGTGAAGCTAGCGTTGCCATTTGGGTGATTAAAGTTGAAAATTGTTGCTACTTCCTTCAATTGGAATTAGAAAGCCTGGTACGAGCGCAAATGTGCTAGCGCTGTTTATTGAGCACCTGCGAGAAGGTTGGCTAGCTTTAGCTTTCGCTAGCATGAATAACTTTTTAAATGCTACGCTGTTGGTGTTGTTTGTACGTTTGTAACGCTGCTTGAGGTAAAGGAGCCACTAACCGGGCGGGAGTTGTAAACCTGCACGCAAATTTTCATGTTTCGTGGCTGTGCCAAGTATTGGGCAGTAAATTGCTAGACGATGACGAAGACGAAACTCATACTTGCGAGCCGAAAGGGGTTAACGAAAAGCACATAAAACCATAACGCAAACTGTTCCGAATAACGCGAGCGTGGTCGATTTGCGCGGTTGGTCGCACGGGCTATTCCTACAAGCTGTAGCGCAAACAGGCTCACCATAGGCTTATGGGTAATAAACACAAGTCACCAAACTTTCGTCAGCCTAAAGTTTTAAGAGGAGAACAAAAGTCCTATAGATTGTATAGCCTGCCAGAGTGGCGTGTTTTTTTTTTGGAAGCCAACGGCCAAAAATCATACAATCGTCCGCTTTTGATCCCCGAACCTTGGATCGACCCGAAACTCGTGCCCTGTGTCAGCAGACAAACAAACGTTCGATTAAGTTCGGTTCAGCGTAGGAGGAGCAGCGAAAACAAACAAAGAAAATGAGACCCCATCGAAGGCGTCAGCGAAAAGGAAAAGAAGGTTTGACGTTGCAAACTAAAGAAATAATCGATTCGGTAGCAACTCAGCTTAACCGCAGCCGAGCAAAAAGGACGGCACATTACATTACCCCCAACAGTCCCCTAGACAACGGTGTCCCCGTTCATTTGGTAGAATTGGAACTCTTCCACACAAGTTTCGCAAAAAAACGTTTACGTTTGCATTCCGATGTGCTGGGGGAAGAAAAATAAGCAAAACCCTTGCAAGGTAGGAAGGGCTGCGAAAGACGAGCCGGTGCATACGAGCGGAAGAATTTTCAACATCGTACCGGATCACGTTCAGCTGCAGCTTGTGTGCTGCGTGAGAAGATGAAGTTTATCTAGAAGAATGGGTCTCACGTGTTTGTTTTTGTTGGCCCCATGAGAAAAGAAGCGATGAGTGGAACGCGGAACTATTTCCTTCACACAACATCAACAACGTTTGAACTGTAGGAGACTTTACATTCATTTTTGTTAAATTAATTGAAATGTACATACGGATTTTTCACATTTAAGGTTATTTTCCAACTCACAAAACAATACGTTTGTAAACAAGAGTTTATGTGCTCACTTACATGATCTCACAGCAAACTCTGTAGTACTACTTCCACATGAAGGTTACATACTTATTATAATAAGCCCAGCAAAGTTTCGGCATCAATGCCTGTGCCCATTATCTCCGATGAATAATTTTGTGCACCTTAAGCAATCTTTTGGCAAAGTTACAGAAAATGAGCTACACGCGGAAGGTTCGTCTGCCTTTCCATTGGCGTACCATGATCGAATAATTGAGGCAAATCTTAGCCGAGGATTGTAATTGTAATCAGCTTGAAATGAGAATAAATATTGTATTGCAAGAATCGAGCGGCTTACCGTGCCTTAATTAGTCAATGCGGCCATGGCTGGCTGTGCCTTTTGCGAAACTCGCCCGTCCGGACAAATTCACTTCAATCTTGGTTGGATTATTGGGCGTTTGGGATAGAGGCTTTATCTGCGTAAAGCTAATGGTTTTGCTATTTCCCGCAAATAGAATAAAACATTGATTAGAAATGCCGTTGTAGATGGAATTTTTAGATCCTGCTTGTAGGTGCTGCGGAGTGTGCTTCGGAAACGATGAAGGATGTTTATGCAAGTTTAGATACCTTTTGTCCATATTTATTTTCGTACCAAGTATTAGAAATTGGGCCACGAAAATGATCGACCGTATAAGGGGATTGAGCGTATTAACTGTTAAAAAATCGCACCAATTGCCTTCAAACCTGTGTAAAATGTTGCAACCGAAGCGTTTTTTTTAGAGGGAATCGTGGCTTTCGTCCGTGTTTAGGTCGACAATTTTTGTCTTTAAACAATAACCGGGTGCAGCGACGCGCACACCTGTACATCTCACTGCCGACGGCGGAAAGAAACGTAACACATAGGTAATTGTTATTGTTCCCAGTTTAGAGAAACGCAAAACCAAACAAAGAATCGCCCTACATCCATTCCCCAGAATGTGATGACGCCCGCAGCGAGGCAGCTAGGAAAGCCGTGGAACCCAAATCAATCAAAGCAAAAATACTGCTGCTTTACCTCGCTCGATCGAGCAAAACCGTCCGCCCGTTTTCGCTAATTGTGCTGACGGCAAACGATCGATCCCGGGCGCCCGGGTTTAAAATACGGCTGCAATTGATGACTGGCGGCTAGTTGAGTTTGTGGTTCGGTATCGATCTGCCGCACGTACGTCGCAGCAGAATGAAGTTCGCCAAAGTGCTCGGTGTAGTGTGTTTGGCGTTGGCTCTGGCCAATGCGGCACCGGTGGAAGTGCAAGAGAAAGAGTTGCGACCGGCGGAAGCTGTGGATGGGGCGGCGGCTCAGACCGATGAGGTGGTGGCCGTTGCGGCGGAGGTGACCCAGGACGCGGTCGTCGAGGAAGCGCTGGACCAGGGCAACCAAGTGAGCAACTTTGCGCCGGAGGATGCGGCCGACGGTGAGGCGGACGAAGGTAGTGAGATGAGTGCTAGTTCCCGCGCCAAGCGTTCAGTTGCATGTACCGAACTCTTAGGCGATGATGGCGTGACGCGGACGGTTTGCGACCAGGACCAGGATGCGGAGAGCAGTGACAGTGCGGTGGCGTTCGAGCGATCGTACGGTGGGCACGGGGGCCATCACGGTGGTCACGAGTACGGGCATCACGAGGCGAAGGGGCACGGACACGGCCACGGAGGGCACATGGAGCACGGCGGGTATGGCGGCCATGAAGGAGATCACAAGGGTTACGGAGGCCACGAGCATAAGGGATACGGACATGGTGGAGG
>KI920048.1:15216-29285 GCA_000473525.2 Anopheles melas | reverse complement strand
AAAATCCGAGGCTGGAGGGAACATGAGAAATATATTTAAACATTTTTGCCCAACATCTTGTCTTGCAGGTCCAAACTTTTTTTGTGTAAGATGCTAATGATTTTCCTCCCCCTCCCCATAGTGGGGAAGTGTATCTTAAATGGTAAATTATGATTTCAATTTTCAGAAATAAACGACCGCAAAGGGGCGGCGACAGACAGTTTGAGTTGAGCGTAATAACTAACGATCTGCGCGACGATCTTGGCGCCGGGAGTAAGTGCGGGATCGGGAGGAGGATCGATCACGGCGTGCCGGCGCCTTTTTGCTGCCGCCAGAACGCTTGTCGCCCCGTGAACGCGACCGTTCCCGGTCGCTGTCACGGCGCTGCCGGCGCTTGGCGCTTCTCGAATGGCTGCGGGAGCGCGATGAGTGGCGGCGGTGGGACGAGGCGGACGCGTCAGACGACGAGCGGGGGGACTTGGACGAATGGCGTCCCCGTCGTCTGACATCGGGCCGCGAACGGAAACTACGGGGTGGCGAGCGGGAAGATCTTTTCGGTATTATGGGGAAGGTAGATGCATACGAATACAAAGAAAAACATAGAAAAATGAAGAAAAATAAGTAAACAAAAATGAAAAAAATAGTGCTTACACACGCTTGTTTACCGGTGCGCATTGATGGTGTAAAAAAAAAACATCACTCTTTCAAACACTCTCTTACCTGGTGATGCGGCGCCGATCGAGAAACGAGGGCGACCCGGCACGCCGCGGTATCGAGGGCGACCGGGACGCGGTGCGGGAACGCGGGGAAGATTGGGACGAGTGGCTGCTGGAACGGCTGCGCGAGCGGCTGCTGCCCCGATCGGACGAGCTGTGGCTATGCGACGAGGACGAGCGGCTGCGCGACCGTGAACTGCCCGAATTACTGCTAGAGCTGCTGTAGCTGCGCGACCTACGTGATACAAACGATAACAAGATGTGTGAGCAAAGTATGCCACTGGTTGCCATAGGCAACAGCATGCAAAAGAGCAAATCATGCAAACACATACTTATGCGAACGGGAACGAGATCGAGAGCGGGAACGGCTGCTCTTGGTACTGGGGCGCGTTTTATTACTGCCCGAGCCGGCAACGGCCGCAGGCTTCGGTTCGTTCGATGTGCCCGATATTTTCTCCTTCAGTATGCCGTCGACCGCATGCAGAATCGTCGTCTTCGCCAGGCTGGCAGCCGCCTCCGAACCGTCGGCTACGGCCCACGCACCGACGGTGGTTAGTATCTCGTGGATATCCTTCTTCAGTGCAGTGCTGGTGCTGCTAGTGTCTTCCTGTGATGCTACTGGGTCAGTTGCTTTAGTAGTATTTGGTTTGGCGCCGGCAGGAAGCTTCCCGTCGGGCGAACACTTCACCGCCGCTGCTGCCTTGCTAGCTGATTCCGTTTTGTGGCTGCTGCTCGGCTGCGTTGCCGATTGCTGCAGTTCCCGTTCGCGCGCCTCTGCGGAGGCCGGTTCGCCCGGTTTCGTGGGAGGCAGAACGCCAACCTTCATCGCTATGGCACTGCTGATGATGCTGCTGCTGCTGCTGTTTCCCACCTCGGACACGGACTTTTTCTTCTCCAAGCATTGCTTGGCCTTCGCTGCCAGATCGTGCTTGAGGGCTTTCAGCAGCGAAAGATCCTTCTCCTGCTCGCGGGTTTCGTCGTAAATGGGAAGGAATGCGTCCAGATCATCTCGATCGCGTTGCGTGCTGCTACGCTTCTGCTGCCGTTCCTCACCGTCTGATTGCGAGTGTTCCGATTCGGGCGAATGGAGCTTCACTACCGGCTGCTGTACAGGGGCGGCGTTTGTCGAGGAGGATGACATTGCTGCTGCCCCACCGGACGATGAAGACGCCTTCTTCGATCGAGATTTTCTCGACTCACTCTTCTCCGGTGTGCGTGTTTCGCTGCGCTTAGCCGTTTCGGTTGACTCTCGCTCCGAGGTCGGTTTTGTCGTCGACCTTCCTGGGGGGGATGCTTGCTCCTGGCGGCGTCTTTTCACCTCCGGCGGTGACCGCGACCGAGACTTTACCCTCCGAGAGGAGGAGGGCGATGTGGTGGAGCGTTTTTCCGACTTTTCCGATGGCGGCGCGACCGGCTTCTCCCGTTTCTTCGCGACGGGAGATCCATCGTGACGCGGGGTATCCCTTTTCTTGGGCGAAGGCGATCGGTGCGATTTGCCACGCGAAGCAGAGCGATCGCGTCGGGCGGGCGGCGGAGAAGGACTGACAGAAGCACGACGAGCCTTCGGTGCGCTCTCTTTCTTTGCTGTCTTGCTGTCCGCTTTCTCTCCCCTTGGGCTGCTCGATCTACAAGGCTCGCGTGGCGAACCAGACCTCGACGATACTGGTTTGGTGGCTTTGGTTGATTTCCTATCATCCTCTTTACCATTCGTTTCCGTGCGCGATTTGCTGCTGCGCTGCAGTATATCGCTGTACCGTTCCGGGTTACGTCTGGCCGGCGAATAGTCCAGCTCCGATTCGGCCTCTGAGTCGGAGGAGGATGCCGGTTCCTTCTCCTCTGCCACCTTGGCAGGCACCGGCTGACGGGATGATGCTGGCCGTTCCACCTTATCAGACCCCCTCGGGATCGATTTATCGCGCGATGCCGCTTTCGGCGGCGGAGTGGGCGATCGTTTGCGTGCTTTCGATTCCACCACCGTGCTCGATTTGGACTTCGGGCGATCAGGCGAACGGCGCGGAGATTTGTCACGCTTCTTCGCAGCGGATTCCTCTTCCCGCGGCTGGCGCCGTGCTGTCGCCGGCGATCGTTTGTCCTTCTTTTGCGGGCTCGGCGAACGACGATGCTTTGCCGGATCGCGGTTGCTGTCCCGCTCACGATCCCGCTTGCCTTCACGGCCCCTATCCCGATCGTCATTTCGTCGCTCGCGGTCCCTGTCGCGTTGCCGATCGAGCTGCTGGTGGTCGTGCTCATCGCGGTCACGGTCCTTGTTGCGCTCTCGACGATCCTTCTCCCGATCGCCGTCCCTGTCGCGGGCGCGCTCGTGTTCCGCCTGCTGTTTCGGGGGCGTGCGTTCGCGACGCGAACTGTGCTTTGCCCTTTCCACACTGTGGCCCCGCGCACTACGATCGGGGCGACGCCGCTGGCTTCCCGAACGCGACCGCGAACGGGACCGTGATCGATCGTTCCGTTCCTGGTCCGGCGGCGATCGGTCCCGGCGCCGGTTCCTTGACCGACTGCGACGTGGACGCTCCTCCACAGCGCGATTACTATCTCGATCGCGGTCTCGATCGCGATGCCGGTTAAAATAGTCACCACCACCACGATTGTTATTACCGAAGCGCGGTTCCTCGTATCGATCCGGACGATATCCGCCGCCACGGCGCGCATTGTTACCCCGTTCGCGGCTAGATTCCCGCGTTCGCTGGACATCGGGCCGATTTCGACTGCTCGAGCGATCCCTTCGCCCACCGGCGCTGCGATCATGCGAGCGTCTGTTTCTATCCGTGTCGTGTTTTGCACCGGCCGCGGCTTCGTTGCGTTTGTCTTGTTTCGGTTCCTCCACGGCAACCTTTTTGCCGGAAGCTTCGGGCGATCTGTAGTGAACATTTGGGATAAAGTTAGTTAAAGTTTACACATTGAAACAGTAACTCCATCGACACTCACTTGTTACGCGATGGCGATCGGGATTTTGCCTTCTTCTTTTTCTGCGACTTCTTTTTCTGCGAAGAGAATGAAACAATGTACAGGCGCAAATTAATCGGACGGAACGCTAGGATATTACAGAAAACAGCATTCAAAGATCAGAAACATCTAACAACGAAAAAGAAGTCAAAGGGTAATCAATTTTACTATGAACTAATGTTTGAGCTTCGAATGAATAACATTATCTAGGTAAGTGTGTGAGAGAGAGAGAGAGACACTGAGAGTGGCTGCAATGAATAAAAAATGAATAAATAAAAAAACAAAAACACGTACTCTAATTTAAGAAGTAAAATTAAAGAAAAGGTTAAAAAATCTTGTTAAATCATAACGCAATTGCTCACAAACCGGGACAATAAAAAACAATACTTCAGAATTAACAAATGAAAAAAAAAATAAATATAGTGAATTTCCTCACCACCTCACACACGGGGGCTAAAACCAAACCGAACCAATTTAGCAAAATGAAAAACAAAAACCTAAAACTCAAAACAGACCAAAAAATATACAAAGCTATATATTTATAGATATATTGGGTGTTGATTTATGTTGTTTTCGATTTAGAATAAGTAAACTATTACAAATATACCTTCAGATCTTAATTTTTCGATCAAGAGTTCCGCTTTTAATTATGCGATAAAAAGAAAGTGTTACAACAGTTGAATAATATAGTCACGACAAACAGAGAAACTGGCAGTAAGAATGGGGGGGGGAGGCATTGGGGGGTTTTGAAATCATTGTTGTTTCGGTAGTATATTGTAAGAAGTAGTAGTAATAGTAGTAGTAGTTTGCTTCATCGGTTTAGCGAAAAGCATCGTAACTAAAGCGCATTTTAGTTTACAAACAAGCATCAAACTCAAACAACCGTATCGTGTGTTGGGAGGAAAACGGTGTAACTTAGTATAATTCTGAAGCAGATGATAACAAAGTTTGGTAACACGCAGAGAGCGAGAGAAAGAGAGTAAGAAGAGAGTGGATGTGTCAGGGTGAAGGGGCATAATACTGTGATAAAAAGATACTGATTATGATTATACCGTGCAATTAAAAGCTAATTCCTTTTTTTTCTCGTGTTCATTTCCTTGTTTCAAACGCTCGTCGTACAGTAAAGTACCAGAGCAGAGAGATTATTCACATTCAGGACGCGGTAAGAAAGGGTGTGTTATATTGTGGTGTGGAAAAGCGCATAATGGGTTAGAGTTAGTAGATATATATATAATTATGGTGTCAAATTTACAAAGAACCACGTACGAAATGGTTTGAATGCTTAATAGAGTAGACTGAGCATACCTTTTCCTTCTTCGAGGACTTCTTCTTCCGCTTGCTGCTGCTGTTGTTCTCACGCTCCGAATCCGAGGATGCCTCACTTTTCGAATCGGAATCCGATTCCGAATCGGACGAATCGCTCTCATCGTCACGGTGCGATTTTTTCGAGTGTTTTTTCTTCGTTCTACGATGACCGATGATTTCATTTCAACCAGTTTCGACGATCCGATAGTGCAGCAAAGTAAACGTATTCCCACCAGAGAGCGAGCGTTCGTGCGTGTGTGTTTACGTCCAGAGTTCGATCAAAACCAAAAAATATAAGGAAAAATGTGCAAAAACCATATATTAGAATTTCAAAGCTTGAACGATTAGCTGGAAAGAATTCATACTCCAATTCCCTGTGTTTGACGGGTATAATGAGACAGAGAGATATATATGTATAATATAGCATGAACAGAATCATTCAGCGCAAACACCACTCGTAAATCTCGCGCTGCCTGAGGATGCTTCCGATTTGTGTTATTTGTTTTTTTTTTTATAATCGTTATGAAAAAGATAAAATGCTGACGACGATGTTGGCTCTACCGATTTTTTTTTTGTTTGTTTTGAAATTATTTGGTAAAATAATGAAGATTTTGGTTAACCTTTGTGTCGACAGGGCTTTTTACTTTTATCGTAGATTGCGCTAGTTAAAACATTATTATAATAATACGCGCTGCAAGTTTGTTTTGTTTTGTTTTTTATGTAATTGGAAAAGCGTTTATAATTGCTACTAAGGTGCATCACTAGCATTAACCATTGGACACAAGTTGTCTCCTATAGTCAAAGAAAACAATCAAGCTCAATGTAGGAAAACAAGAAAAGAAATCCATTTTAATTTCCCAAACATGTGTTTTGCTTTACTATTATAAGTTGTAACAGAAACAAAGAAAAAAAAACGCATAGATTATTCATATTTATACCAAAAATAGTAAAGCCGGACAAAACCCAATTTTAGCGCAAAAATGTAGACAGCGTGAGAGATTGGTCTATGTTCACTACATTTCACCCGCATTTGCAATCAATTTTTCTTGCCATTTCCTCATGTCGAGTTTATTGCTTAATTGCTTAATAATTTAATGTTGCTTTTTTTACGACCCTTCACCGCAGAAATAGTTAAATGTGTTTATCTTTACATATGCAGTAGGAGGTAGAGAGAGTAAGAGACACAGTAAGTAATAAAAGTCATTCAACGAAGGGACAATTAATGTTAAAAATGTAGTAAACAGAAATCGCAGCTTGGTTTTTTTTTATTAAAAAAGGGAATAATTAATTTTTACCTTTCCATCATGTTAAATATATTTTCATCATATTATTGGTCTGTCTTTCGGTGGAAAAAAGGAGAGAAAAAAGAATAAAATAAGAAACGTTTCCTGTTTGTTTGTTTGTTTGTTCGTTGATGTGGTTTTTCTTGGATTAAACACAAATTGAGAAAACATAGTTTGAAAACGGGGAAAACCCTAGTACTGAATTGCTAAATCATCATTCGCCCACAACAGCACTATACTAAATCAATGCATAATGAAAGGAAACCTAAACTAAAACAAGTAGAAAAGAGCAAGGCGATCGTTTATTAATAATAAAAAAAATACAATTGAGCAAAAGACTCAAGCAATAAGCAACTGAGAAGATAACAACACTCTATCGGTACACTTTAGGAGCATACAAATTGTTATGTTTATAATAGAACGTTTCGTGCTATGATTTTAACATTTAAATGCTATCATTTTTAGGTCCTTGCGATGCTCACAGATATTGGATTCTATTCTTATGGCAAACTGTTCCCAAGTCCGGAACAATTCGAATCACACAACATCAACAATAGCCTTTTCGAATATGCAATATGCGCTGAAGAACAGTTACGATGTGTAGTGTAAACTTTATCTCTAAAACTTATCGCACACTGTACTGAATCACTAGAACTGAACAAAAACTGCATTGTGGCTGATATGGTAGTGCAACGACAGCAGCAACAGCTCCTCAACTAAAACGAAACGCGCGCGCGCACATAACACAATGGTGAAATGAGGGTAAAACTTAAACCATAACGATTAGAGAGAAGGAACAATACGAAAAACTTATAGTAAAAAGGCAGGCACAGCACAAATACTTACCAACTAGAGCGCGTGATTGTACAGATAAATATGGATTTTTGGTTTTGTTTTGTTTTGGGGGAAAGTAGTTTGAATAGTTTTCGTTTGTTTTAGTTCAAAATGAGTTGTGCGCGTGTGGAGATATTTCGTGTATTTTTTTTTTGTTTTCATTAGCCACAAATTAAATTAGCACGGTTTATGGTTTTGCCGGGTATGTAAGTTAAGTTTTAGTTTGGTGTGTGTGTTTTTTTTAAAGAAGACACAAACAACATTTGGTACACGCGCGCGCACAATCGGAAAGACAGATTGGATTGGCAGTAGGTAGTAGTAGTGGTAGTAGTAGTAGTAGTAGTAGTAGTTTTTCGAGAGCAAAAATAAAAAAAATGAGAGAAAATGGTAAAGAAGATAGAGAGATGATGAGAGATTAGTATTTTGAGAATAACAACAATTTACACAAAAAGATGCAAGGCGTACGGCAGGAGACTGGGTCGACTCTATTACCACCACCATATTCTTTTGGGAAGACACTAAACCACACAAGACACACAGTAATATAACATCTCCCAATAATGTATGTGCAAACCCTTGCCCTGCAGAAAAGACCGTCCAACAACACAACTGTTTCTTTTCGGGAACGTGTGCGTGTGTGTTACACTGGCTTTGTATAATAAAATGACTACTCATTACAGCAATACCATTCCCACCTTGACCCCAGGAGCATGAGAGAGAGAGAGAGAGTATGATTGTATGAAAAACAACACAGTTACCACATGAAAGCTAACTAAAAGTTCGTAAAAACCGCTAAAACCGATGCACGAAACACACTGACATGCCTTTCTGAAACTTTGACTAATTTGGCGTACTTCTCACCCTTTTACCCTTCCCTTCACGTTGCCCAATGTTAAATTAAAAAGAAAAAAAAAACAAAACAATCTCCTCTTCCGATCATTCCCAGAGCAAAGCTTCACATTTTGCGTTTGACTGGATCACGCTTTTGAAGCAAAGTAAAGGCGCGCGTTAGAAGTTAACAATATGTTTTGATTTATAATTACCTTTCTTTTTTGTTTTTCTTCGATTTCTTCTTCCTATCCTTTTTGCGCTCCGGGCTGGAAGATCTAAAAACAAAACAAAAACACAAAAGGAACAGGATGGAATCAATTATCAGTACATTTCCATTTTGCGCAAAGCAACGTGATTTTGCGCAACCGTGTGCGTACACATTTTACTTACACATCTCGTGCCTTTTTCTTTTTCTTCTTCTTTTCCTCCTTATCGCGTCGCAGTCCACCACCGGCCGCCGATTTGGAGTTGTTCACCTTACCATCCACCCCATCATGGCTTCCATCATTCTCTTCCTCGTCATCGTCATCGTGTTCGCCTTCCTCGCGCTCGTCATTGGAGCTGCCGCGCCTACGCTGCTTGCCGTTACGATCACTGCCTCCTGCTCCCGCTCCTCCACCGCCGGCTTCCTTTTCCGGGGACGGTGTGCGAACGAGCGCGTACCGCTTCCGGTTCGCCCGCTCCATCTCTTTGGCCTTCTCCTTCTCAGCCAGCTCCTTTTGCAGGGCTTCCGATTTGGCGAGATCTTCCTTCGCCTTGCGATCCTGGTCGAAGCTCGTACCCTCGACGAAGTACTGCGAGATCCCGAACGCTTCCCGCAGCTTGGCGTTCTTTTCCTGCTGGGCCTGTGCGATGTGATGCGTTTCCCGTACACTGGTGCGGGGGGGGGGGGGGGGAAGAAACAGAGAGCAGAAACAAGCAAGAAGAGTAAGTAAAAACCTTGTTAGGCTGATATGGTTTGTGGGGAGGACGAAGAAAATGTTGGGCAAACCATTGCATATAGAATCGAGCAGCTTAACGATTGCCATTTTTCATAGAGTGGAGGAGCCGGTGTGTCCCATCATCATGTGGCCTTGCGTGTTTATGGTCCATTTCTCCCCCAAATGGACCCATTACGAAGGCTCACAGGGTAAATATTATCTACCATCTTCTGGGCTCTAAGGAGGTTTCGTTACTGTTATTGACAGACATTGACGAACCTTTGTGGCGAACCGACCAACGGGTAAGGATGTATTTGTATTTTATAACCCAATAAAAACACTAATTGTAACTAGGGCACACGCTCGGTGATGTAAGCCGGCCCTCAGAAACTAAACATACCACAACAACCTTATTTCTACGTTGACAGTTTTCAAATTTCGATAGATGAAATAGCGCTCTAGCATCTAGAACCACAGTAGAAACTGCCAAGAATTGTTTCACAACACGCCACAACACACAGTTGCACGGGTTTCGATTATTACCTCACAACGCTATGCATGGCATGCATGCAAATCGGAACGCTGGCGGCGGCGGCGGCGGCGGCGGCAGAGGATCTGGAAGCAGCGGCAGTCGTAGTACGGATGCACAGCTTTTGATGAGCAGCAGAAGGATGATGATGTCGACTGTGCGGCAAATGATGCGGATGGAGATGCGGCTGCAAACTGCCACAATGTTCCCGCACTAGCTGTGGCTCGAGATATTGGTGCCGATTCGGACAACCAGACTGTCTCCTGACGTTTGATTCTACTTCGTCCTGGTGGTGGTGGTGGTGATGGTGGTACAGCTTCCGAACCTGGCACGAAACCACTTCCGACGAGTCACAGGACGACGAGCGCGAACTGGAACCGCTGTCTTGTGGATGGCGGTGGTGGTGGTGGGCCTGCCGCTGATACGAAGACCTGGACAAAACGTCTCCCAGGTGTCGGTTATGGCGATGGGACGAGCGAGCGTGTCCTGCCGCTGATTGCACACTGTCCTCCTGGTTCGCTTTGGGCTGACGTGGTCGTGCAATTCGCACACTGCCGCCGGTCGTCGGTCGGCTGCAAACGTCCTTCCGCTCGGGGTGGAAAGTTGCGTGGCCACCGTGTGTTGGTGGTGGCGGTTCGTGATTTTCGCCGGCACCCACCGGAAGCGTTGCTGCACATGCGCAGTGACAGTAGCATCCGGCGGGTGTACCACCATCGGCATCGATACTACCGCCGGCACTGGTAGCGCGATCGAGCATGCCTGCCAGCTCGGTGCTACGCTGCTGCTGTCCCCCGGCCACCGAAAGCGACGACAAACAGAGCCCTTGCAGGCGGAGCTGCTGCTGTAGCTTGAGCAGCATCTTTCGATTGTTCCAGCTCAGCATACCAAAGGGTGGCGGTACTGTCATCTGGCGTCCTCCTCCCTTCGCTTTTTGATATTTGCGTCCAAACATTGGGCCACTTTTGGTGCGCTGGTTCCCCTTCACTGGCACGCTGCACTCGTTCACCTGTACGGCTGATTTGATTCTCCTTTCCGAACCGCCGCACACCGGCGAACCGACGGCACGCTCCGAAACGGACGATTCGGACGAGGAACAACGGGACAATGCAGCCAGTGGCGACAACGGTTGGCGGTGTGAAAAGGTTCCATTTTCCGGATTGGTGGAAGAATCCGGTGGATCCATACCATCGTCCTGCTGCAGGATGCGCTGCTGCTGCTGCGGCGACTCTTCCGCGTTGTACCGGATGTCATGCTCGAAGAACTGTTCCTTCGGCTGCTTCCGATTGAGAAAGGGGCCACCACCGGTTGTGGAAGTGGTTTTGCTGGCCCGTTTCTTCTTCATCGCGGCCAGCCGGCGCCGAAATTTGGTGGCCGGTGAGAGCTTTTTCTTCATCTTTCGTACGATTTTGCGTTAGCTTAAATAATGTAAGTATATCTCTATGGAAGACGCCGATTTCACGAGCGTAATAATGTTGCCTTGTTCCTCAACACTGTGACTATCTCTCTACTTAACTTATCAACTACGTGTATCAACTTTCTTGGAAGACAGTTGGATTACGGATGTTTTACTACTCTTATTGGAATGCTGCATACCTTCCCTTAACACACTTTAAGCACAAGCTTTCTTAAACACTAAGGTAACTTCCCAGACCAAAGCTGAGCAAGTTTTGTTATGGAAGACTTTTCAGTGATTTGTTTGGTGGACACTGAGACGAGCGCTGCTGTCACATCATCCCGTGCAGTGTTTCTTCGTGTTTTTTAGCTCCATCTTTTCCGTTCTAATTAACCTCACAGGTGCCGTTCGGTGCCATCATCCTCGCGATGGGATTTAATTTTCCTCCGCCAGCATCACATGATGGTAGAACAGTCGGTCCACACAACACGCTCCCGCTGCTCCCGCTGTGTGCTGCTGCTGCGACGCATCCTTCTTTTCCCTGCTGCTTCGACACCATGGTTCGGATGGTTTTAATTTTACGATTATCGATCCGTCGTCGACTGTTACGACCATTTTGCTGATGCTGGCCAAATCACTTCATCAAACTCCACACCACCGGCTGCGTTTCCCCCTTTGTTACCTTAACTTAACATTGCACACTCTAAACGGGACGGCAAACTAAAGTGAAAATGCCGTTGGCCGGTTTTTCTTTCACTTTCCATCGCTGCAAAATGGTGGAAGGATGGTGATTCGTTTATTGCAGCTGGCCAGTTTTAACACTGCACTGCTACTACGCACAACACCACAGAGCAGCAGAGTGGTTGGCAAGCCTGCTGGAAGCTCATTCATGTAGTGCGCTGTATTGCACGCACGCAGCGGGTTGTCCACCCGCTTCGTTACTTTCCTCTCGCACTGTGAGCAAAAATGGTTAATATCTCTGCTGACGAAGGAACGAAGCTGAGGACGGGATGGCATTTTTTCGCCTCCGTGAATGGTTCCCACACACCGTTCCGTATTGCGCATGATACGGCCGAGAGCCGAAAGCCGAGGCAAGTTCGTCCTTTCTCGTTGTGGATGATGATGCTGTGCTGTACAATGACGTTCCAGTCATTCCCGGAAGGAGCCTCTCTCTCTCTCTCGTTGATGTTTTATCAAAATCCATGTTTTTGATACGATTTGTTTTGTCGTTGGTGTGCTTTGCTTGCTAATTCCAATCTCAATTAAATCCAACTTAATCAATCCTCACCGTGCTTTTCTATTTTCATGTTCAACATGTCTTGGCCAGGCCTTGGTTGCTGCGGGTAAAAGAGTGCCCTTTTCCGAGTTTGGCTGTTGGATGTGGTTCAAAAAATGCCCTTCCAAGCGATGAAGTTGGGCTGCCCCGGATCGGTTGACCGGCCGGTTGCTTGCACGTACCTGCCGTGTGGTGCTGTGCACGGGATGGAGATTCTGAAGCAAAGATCATCATGCTCCGTGTATCCATAAATAGAATCATATTTTGTCAATTACGAAAACAAGCCCAGTCCCAGTCCTTTCTTCGTATCCGCTTAGCTGCTGAGGTTTATAAGTGTCTGCTCTTTTTACCCTCAATGCTTCGCACCAGAAGCGGTGTTATTGGGAGGTATTTTTGTATGTGTGGTTGTACAACCTGCACTCAATGTTCTCTCTTTCTCATCTCCGTGTCTAGAGCATTTCAATTTCAATCGTAAACTCAAACACATACACACCAAACTCCACCAGCAGCTCTTGCTCCCCTCGTCGTGCTGATCTACCGTTTGGAGTGCTCTTTATTCCACTTACCGGTGGCGGCGGTATGCGGCGGTATCTTGAAGTGCTAGCTACATGCTAGGCCTCCTTCACACCCTCTTCTCCTATCCGTGCATAAAAGGGGGCGGTAGGGCAGGGCAGAGCAGGGCGGTTGGTTGCATCTTCGCTTCACTTCAACAACAAAGCAAACGTGTCGCGCAAACGTACACCACCCGCGTGCATTGTCAACCGTTTAACCAGTCGGCTAGTCACCAACCCCCGCCCATGGTTGGCCATCTTCGTTACAATCACACTCCAGCGGAAGTTGTTGGTAGTTGTTTGGCATCGCTGAAATCAAACGGCTCGCAGCAGCAATTCCCCCACTCCACCATCCAACCCATCTACAGAAAGGAGGGTTTAAAAACTCAACTCACGGGCATAAATGTATTGTATGAACATGTATGGGAAAGGCCTAGGGAGCCAAGATGGTACAATCAATTTAACATTCGCAGCGCCCTCTCCTCCCGTTCCGTCCCGTCCGAGAACTGTCAATCTCCTACTCCTCCTCCTCCTTCTCCTCCTTCTCGTCCTTGTCACGGTCATAGCCAGGCGACGAGAGTCATGGAAAAGGGTTATTCTCGTGCATGGTGCTGCTGTCTTTCTCTCCCATTCGCTCTAAGCCTCTTCCCTCTTGGCTAGTCGCTTCTCGCATAATTGTTTCGTTCGAATGCTTCTGCTGCTTCGGTTATTTACTATTCCAATCCATATTCGTCCCGCATATGCTCGCCCTACGCTGATGTTCGCCTTCATCGCATTTTCTCGTCGTGCGCAACCCCATTGTCATATTCTTTTATGTTTCGTACGGCTTCTAGAGCTTGTGCTAAAATGGATAAAACAATTTTAAAATCAAATCTACACCACCTCTCTCCTGTCGCTGCTAACTTCTTCGAGTTTATACATTTTTTTTCACACAATAAGCATAATTCTGAAGTGTACTGACTCTGACTCTACTCCTTACTCCTTACTGCCATCTCTCGCATGGCTAAACATTGCGATCATGTTTCACCTATCTCCTAGTCCCGAGCAATTCTTCCACATGTCTCTCTGCCTCTCTCTCTCTCTCTCTCTCTCTCTGAACGCCTTCCACTAATTCTTATGCCTTCTCCGATTGTGGCCGCTCGGCTGGCATCCGTTTATCCCATGCTAGATGATATCGTGTGTGCTCTCCCTTTCGATCTCCTGCCACTATCGCCACGCTAGATTTGTTTGTTGATTCGCCTATTCGCTTACTCTCCCGGGGTGAGGGGTGGAGAAGGCGGCTAGTCATGCTCATGGCGGCTGCAGACAGACACTTAAAAATCATTATTGGAGATGGTCGATTCGTTGCTGGTTGCGTCTCGATGTACCAACATCATCATGCGGTCGCCTCGGTCCTTCTCCTCCGCGGAGGGGGGGTATGATGTGCGGGACGGCAATCCCCGCGTACCGATCGGATTTCTCTCGCCCTTTTGTTTCAATCCACTCTCTCTC
>KI920048.1:0-12541 GCA_000473525.2 Anopheles melas | reverse complement strand
CCAACCAACCAACCAACCAACCAGCCAAGCCAATCCAACAATCTCGGCTGGTATAGCAGCGGCGACTCGTTTTCTTCGCCTTTTACCATACGGGAAGAATAAAGGAGGTTCGTCGAGTTCGTCGAGGTTTCCTTTTTGCTCTTTACCTTCCTCCGTTTTTACGAAAACACCTCCCCACATCGTACGCGGGCTGCCAGAGACGACGACACGCAAGGAGGTTGTTTCTCGCAGCAGCAGCAGCGGCAGCAACAGCAACACGAACCGGTACAGCAGTAGCAGCCGCAGCAGGGGTAAAGGAGGGAAAACATACAGCGGCGTGTGTTGAGGCACATATTATGCTGAAAAACCTCAACCATACCCTCCTAAAACGACAATCGACAATCCGAGAGCAACCAACGCACGCCATCCACCATCCGGTTGGGTTGGAGGGTATTAGAAAGGGATGGCGCATGTACACGACGAGACGAGCTAGCAGCAAGTAGAATGTGGTGTGTTTAAGACCCAGTCGGTTGGCCCTTGCCCGTCTCTCCGCTGCTCGGTGTAGTGCTGCGCCTGTGTGTGTGTGTGTCTCTCCGGCATGGTAACGTTAAAGTAATCTTTCTATTCTACGTACTTGAAAAGAACTCAATTCAATCGTTTCGCGCTCATCCGTAGTGTGTAGGTTCCGTGTGTGTGCGCGAGCGCGCGGGCCCCTTTGGAATGGTTGTTTGTCATTCAACCCAGAAGCCAGTATCGTAGTGGCGCACAAGGCAGCCAGGCAGGCAGGCAGGCAGTGTGTTGAGAATAGTTAATACCTCCGCGCGCTCACAGTTCTCGCGTTTGTGTACCATTTGTCGATTTTTGAAGTTCTTGCCAGTCGCGGTCGCGGGCCGATCGGAGGAGCGAGCAGCAGCAGTTTGGTGTTTGTGAGCATTCACAGCCGCACGTACTATTCTTCACCGGGGGCCCGCGAGCAGAGTTTGAAGATAATTGATGTTAAGTGAAAGATAGGCCGATAGGCCGCCGAGTAGTAGTAGGTAGGCGTGAAGTCCATCCGAGAAACCGTGTCCGATAGGAAGTGGAGAGAAAACAAAATCTACGCCATCATGCACGCAACAGCGGCAACGGTGGTGCGACTGTGATCTTCTAGCGCGCTTGGGGGGAAAATCCGAAAAAAAGTGTAATCACAACTGTGTGTGCGGGGTGTAGTTTTTTTGGTGAAAAAAAAGGGCAATAACTTGCACTTTTCATCGTGTAAAACACGGGGATTTCGGTGGGTGCGTTGCTGTTACCCGGCACACAGCAGCATGTCGGAACAAAGCGATGACTCGAAGGAAACGCTCGGCGAGTACGATCGGAACCTCTTGGAGCAGTTGGTGGTGAACGATTGGGGCCTGAGTGCGGCAGCATTTAAGCGCATGGTTTGTAAGTATCACTCGGCGACAGAGAGAGCGAGAGAGAGAGAGAGAGAGAGCGCACAAGAGAGCATGTAACAAAGATGCTTTAGCGCATCTGCTCCTTTGTCTCAGCGCAGTGTGTGTGTGCGCGCGCGTTGTAACAGGCAGAGTGGCTAATCATACCCGCCACTATTACAGCTCACAGAATGATGTGTCGTTACCATGACGAATCTGTATTGTTGGACTGTAGAACAGTGCGTAGTGCTCTCCTGTGCGCGCATTAGCAGGCACAACACCGCATGGTACACGTCCTTTCTGTGCGATCGGGCAAGAGTAGTGTGCGGCGAACTCATCCCAACGTGTGCGCGCTCTCTCTCTCTCTCTCTCTCTCTCTCTCTCTCTCTCTCTCTCTCTCTCTCTCTCTCGCTCTCTCACTTACACTTGTTTCGTGCCTGCCTATCATTTTTCTACCCCTTTTCCTTCCTCCGTTACCATTACACATCCAGCAACGCATGCGTCAAGCGTGTGTGCGGCGTAGTATGTAGCGTATTTTTTTTTATCGCGAGCGTCCCCCGTACCGTCACGCGTGCATTGAAATTTTATTACCCTCTTAATTAAATATCGTCACCGTTTTTCGTTTCGCCGCCCTCTAGATTGCGGTATCGACGAGGTCAGTTTGGTGCTGATCGAGGATGCAGAGATTAACGAACTGTTCAGCGATCCCCGGCTGCTCGGGCAGAAGATACTGTTCAAGCATCGGCTCCGCCAGTGGCGCCACGACCAGCAAAGCTTCCTCAGCAACATAGCCGCCCACCTGCAGCTGCCCAACGGGAACGGTACGGTGCCGCCAACGCCGCCAGCTTCCGCCGCTGCCTTATTACCGCGCCAACTGCTGCTCCCCGCGCTGAATGGCACGGCGGGCGCCGCACCATCGTCACCGGCCACCGGCATCACCGCGCCCGGATCGTACAAGCGCAAGTATCCGTTCGATGTCGACCTTACCGCCACCGGCCAGCTGAACAATGTCTCGGACGATGATGGCGCAAGCATCAAGACGGAACACGACTCCACCTCAACCAACGGCATCGGGCAGAAGCGGCGTGGCGGTCGAGAATCGCCACTGCTCATTCCGCCCACCTATGCGGCCGCCTCCCTGTCCCTGGTGCAGCCGCTGCTGAAGCGTAAGGCCGATCCACCGTCGCTGAAGGAACGCACGTCCGGTGCGGTCGGCGACATACCGGTGCGGATCGATCGGGACAGCATGCTGCGGCTGCTGCAATCCTCCCAGTCGGGGCGTTGGATACTGAACAGCTACAAACCGAACGAACCGCTCGAGCGGCGGGGCCAAACCATCATCACGCACCTGATCGTCGACCAGTTTCTGCACTTCAACATCCTGTTCAAGCACCGCATGATGAGCCACTACGCGGACGTGATAACGCAGCTGTTCCCGGCCGAGATAAAGGAAGTCTACTACGCACCGCGCAACACGGTCAAGCGCAACACGTCCGGCAAGCTGTTCGACCGGTACACGAACCAGCGGTTACGGCACAAGGAGCGGTTGCCGCGCGTCAAACCGTTCGTGGCGGACGAATGGACCGAGCACAAGACGTTTGCCGAGCTGGCGATCCTGAACGAGGCGATGCAGGGTGTGCGCAGCGTGGCCGGCGGCGGGGGTGATGATGCGACCGGCAGCGAGGATGGCAACATTAGCAACGACTTCCTGCAGCCGCTCACGACGATGTACGTCGAGGGGGAGGAGCAGCAGCCGGCCGGCGGCAGTGGGGACGGGGCGGTGGATTACTCTACGCGAGAGGACGACTGACCGTGCGCTTGGTCGTGATGCAAGTAGTAGGGCTCGGACGGGAGTGGGAATGAATGTGCCAAATCGAGATACAAGGGTATAACACCATACACTTTAGGTGTGTAAAATAGAGAGAGAGAGCAGCTATAGTATGCCCTACCGAGTGTGTGTAGTGGCAAGCAGAATTATTTGAAGCCTTAGCATTAATCACAAACACACAAACATGACGCTATATGGATTTAGATGGAAGGAAATAAATTAAGCAAACCTTTTCTACAAACCTAGGAGGTACAGGGCTGACCTAAGCCCCTTTCCTAAATGCGTATACGTAATTGTAGGATTAGTTTAATCGTTACAACCGTTGGCTCCAGCGCGTCAATAAATATGATTCATCAAAGGATCGTTCCTCTGCGTGTAACAAAAATAGGACATCATCGCTATATCCCCCCACAGGTCAAATGGCATTATAACTAAGTCGCAACGCGGGGAGAGACATTGATTTTTTTTACTAAAAACGAACCAAGAAAGCAAACGGTTCGTCCCCATAAAATATTTCCATTTTTAGCTACCCCTGGTTGCCGCCCGGGGTTGTTCGCGCAGCACTCGTTATGCTTGACCGCGTGCGAGACACGACACAACCGTCACCACGAAGCCCTTGCAGGACACGGGCACCACACACACACACACAGAAACGATATTATGGGCAGGATTAATCACCATTCCCCACCAGGAAGGAATGGGGTGGTGAACCTGTGCGCAGGTGTGCGAGGTACACACCGCACGTGGGTGTGTGTGTGTGTGTGTGTCTATATGGTAGGGTCATAATTATTAGAGGGCTTCACTAGCTAAGGTGCCACGACTGAAGGGAGGATGGTTGTAGCAAAGTGCCATGGTGGCCAACAGAAGAAAGGGGCGAAGCTGTTTTACTTACAGCAATCTTCCGAACTCGTCCTTCGGCAGCTCCATCGTCCCGTGGTCCATCAGCTTCGTCCGGTACAGCTCCACCTTGGCACGAACCTCATCCTGGCTGAGCCTAAAATCGACCAAACACCGCAGAAACAAAACGGGCCACAAATTACAATCGGTCTTGACTCTTCGGTCTTCATTCTACCACCTACCCTTGGCTCTCGAGCACTTCCTCCAGTTCGGCACACTTCACCTCGATCTTGCGCTTCCGCTCGTGGTCCAGGATGCCCTGGTTTGGCTGCCGGTTCGACTGTGCGTCCAGCTTCGCCAGATCGTCCTCCGTGCGGTAGTTGATGTTGTCCTTCTTGCCCGGCCGGACGAATGCCACGTTACGCTGGACGTGGCCGTTCGTGCCGGAACCGCGCGGCGTGGTCAGCCCGATGCCGTTGTACATTTTGGGCGGATGTACAGCAACAGGAGCGCAGGATCACCAAGCCGCGGAAAGGCACCGCCGTCGACACCGCCTACTGTTTCTTCTGCACACACACACACAAAACACACACACTCACACTTTCCGTATCCGTGCCGCAGCCGCACTCCACCACTGTTCGAAAGGCAACACACGCACAATATATATTGATGGGCAGCGAACGGGCAAGAAAAATCAATACTCCGCGCCTTCTCAGAACACGGACAAGAACTGTGGCAATCCCACCACCCGACCAGCACCACCACGGATGTGCCGGCAAAAAACGGTGGCGCGCTGCTGCTGCGTGAATTTGATGATGCTTCCTGTCCGCTGGTGCGACTGGTTACGAAATCACGTCACGGCTGCACTAATAGCGTTGGGAGGCCCCGTCGGTACGGTGACGGAACTGTTCTAATCACACAACAAGCTACCATTACAGCAGCTGAGCAGCGATTTCACGGAGCGTGCACTTCTGCGTCCCAGAATGTTCGGCCATCATTTATTTTTTTTTTACATGCACTTTTCCTGCTATCGGGCGTTTGACAGGCGCGCATGTGTTGTGACAGCTGTCAAGCGGTGGGGTGGGCAAAGCAGCGTGCGTAATTTGAATTGGTCGTTACGTTGTGGACGGTGGACGTGATGTCGGAGAGCAATTTGGATTGGATTTTAGTGTAAGATGCTTTGAATATTGTATAGCAGACAAAATATGGAAGTTTGAAGCTCATATTCACTTAAAATTTAAGTTTAAAACGTAAGCGACCAAAACTTGTGCTGCAGTGAGTATTGAAAGCCGTGAGAAGTCCGATAACTCTTGCAGTTGGGTCAAGAATCTAGAAACTATTTTAGTTTCCGATTAGAAAACTGAATTAAAAATCGCTTTTAATATATTAAAAAAAAACTAAGAATCTGATAATTAGCTATTTCTGTGATTTTTTACGCTAATTTACACTTCCTTTTAACATATGAACTCTTTTGCTACTTCCCCTCCTATCAGTAATTAAGAATGTCATCAATGAAAACAAAAGAAAACCACAACGCAATGTTAAATTTACATTTTCTCCTCTCCTGAACAGATGTTATATTTTTTTTTCTTCATCTTTCACCAGTTGTTATCGTGTGTGCTTCTTCTAACCTTCTGCTAGATACGATTCCAGCACAAGCTTTACACAGAAAGGTTTCTCCGCGGATGAGTGTGGAAAGGATTGATTGCGCGCGTACAACGCGCCAGGAGAAACGTATCTGAGGAGAGTAGGAATGCAAAAAGGATACACACGCGCGCACACATCGTGTAAAAAAACTCCGATACGCACGACGCAGCATCCTCTCCTTTTCCCGCTCTGAACACTCCCCCCACCCATCCCCGCACGGTGGCAGGCGAAAGAGGGAGGAGTGTTCGCCAAAAAACCATACAAAACTAGCGCTTTAGATGATGCCGATCTTGTTGGCAATGTCGAGCGCATCGTAGTCGCGCGTTAGCCGCACGTACGCCTTCTTTTTGCCGTCCGGTCGCACCAGCGTGTTGATCTTCAGCACCTTCACGTCGTACAGCTTCCTCACGGCGGCCTTCACGTGGTTCTTGTTGGCGCGCAGGTGAATCAGGAAGACGAGCGTGTTGTTGTCCTCGATCTTCTTCATCGCCGCTTCGGTCGTCAGCGGGTACTTAATTATATTGTACGCATCCATGCTGATGGTGGGGAAAGGAGAGAGAGAGAATGTAAAGTTAGGATTAATTAACGAGCATTAACAGCGTTTCTTGAAGGCTTGACGGATGATAAGGGCGTGATTTTAAGGCACATTGTCTCTTTCATTAAGTAAGCTTCCTAGTAAGGGTGTGGTAGAAAGCAGTTGCAAATAAAAAGAGGATTTGCTCTAGCATTCAATAGCTGCACGATTGCATTCTGAAGGTTCGAATACGATCGTGTTTTAATTATTGTTTTGAATTTGAATGCCAATATAGAACTTTCTACCTGTTGGTGGATTACTTACCGGCTGCGCTTGGCGACCGACTTCCTCGGGTACTTGGGACGACGCGGAAGCTTCAGGGTCTTCGGCCGCTTGAAGTGCACGGACGTGCGGATCTTGCGGACGCAGGTTCCATACGGACCCTTGACCAGCTGTAGAGGAGAACAAAATAGAAACATTGTTATCTCTGCTACATCGAATTTCACAACAATTGTTAACAGCGAGCGACACCCGACTTAGGCTGGATTGGTGTGTGGAATTTCAGTTGGAAGTAATGCAATATTTTCACATGCTCTAGCATCAATGAGATTCCCTCTTCAACATTTCATCATTAAAACACACACACACACACACACCCGCTGCCACCCGTATCGGTACCACTGCTCCCCATCATCACACTCAAACTCACCTTGGTCGAGGCACGCTTGGCACGCAGCATAGCGGTGGCACGAGCCTTCTGGATGCCCTTCTGGATCTTGGCCTTCACCTGCTCCTTGGTCAGCTTCGGGCGCGGGGACTTGGTCGTCTTCTTGCCCTTGGCATTGATACGGCGCACCGGCTTCTTCTTCTCGCCAGCCTTGGCGGGCTTGCCACCGGCAGCAGCTTTGCCACCCTTCGCACCGGCACCGGCCGCAGCCTTAGCTCCCTTGGCAGCGGGCTTGGCAGCGCCCTTCTTGTCGGCGGCGGCTGCGGCAGCAGCTCCCTTCTTCTCCGCGGCCTTCTTCTTGCCAGCGGCGGCAGCGGCAGCAGCAGCGGCCGGGGCAGCCTTGGCTCCCTTCTTGCCAGCAGCGCCAGCGGCACCACCAGCGGCCGGGGCAGCCTTCTTGGCATCCTTCTTGGCCTCACCGGCAGGCTTGCTGGTTCCAGCAGCGGCGGCGGCGGCGGCAGCCGGTGCCTTCTTCTTCGGAGCGGCCTTGCTGTCGGCGGCCGGTGCGGCACGCTTCTCGGCCTTCTTCTCCTCGGCGGGCTTCTTCTCAGCGGCCGGCTTCTTCTCGGCAGCGGGCTTCTTCTCAGCTGCAGCAGCCGCTGGCTTCTTCTCGGCGGCTGGCTTCTTCTCCGCCGCGGGCTTCTTTTCCGCTGCGGGTTTCTTCTCACCAGATCCGGAAGCCGTAGCAGCGGCGGCGGCTGCCGGCTTCTTCTCTTTCTTTTCGGCCGGTTGGCCGGCTAGAAATTATGGAAATGGAAACAGAATTAGTAACAATTGTAGAAAAGGTAAACAGGCAATGCGGTGAAACAGGGTTATATCCTCAGTGTGTTGTCAGAAACGAAGTAAATTATCTCAAACATTGCAGTTTTCAGAGAGATTCCCTCTTCGCGTAAAGATCATCATTCGTAAACACGATTTCGGGCGCACGACATCGTGTGCATTGCATTGGGCACACTTTCAAACACCGAAGAGCAGCACTTCACACTTGTGGTGCGCGCTCCGTCCTTTTGTCGCACCATTCGCACCATTCGCATGCGATGCATGCCTCTGACGGAACACAGCCCTCGTGGCGTACACAATCAAACATCAACTTGCTATTTTTCACCGAAAAGCCACATTCCCGTGCAAATCACCAGCCAACTACATGTAGCCACGTTTAGTAAGTTGTTTCACAGTCGAATTGCGATACTGGGAGGACATTTTCACCGCAAAATACACGAAATTTAGCTTACCGGGCTTCTCAGACGGTTTCTTCGGACCCATACTTGAGATGGAAAAGAGATGTCAAAACGGAGGTAGCTAGCATCTATGCTCGGCTTCCGGAACAATGACACATGGTAGAAAATTCTGGACAAGCGAACGAATGTCAAGCAAACAACGTCAACAGTACGCTAGCGCTCCTAGCGGAGTTTGTGCAGTACTACGCGATGAGGTCGATCCACTGTCGACATAATTCAAAAGTAATGCATTTTTCCGTTAAAGTGTTATTGGGTAGATTAATTGATTAAAAACAAAAATACATTTATTACATACATAATATTTATTGTATCGAATGATTACAAATACATATATATTGTTACAATGCTTAATTTGATATTTTTTACGATAAATGTAAAGAATAATTGCAACAAAAAATGTGATAAAATTTTAATCGTTTTAACTGTTTCTGAAAATACAACTTTCTCACGATTCATGTTGCAATGTGTTGATTGCCTGAAATGCTACAGAGTGGAACATTGTTGTTTGATTTAGGAAATCTACCCACTATTAAACGCTGATTCTCTTTATGCGACAGTTTTATGCATCGAATCATTGCCGTTTTTCATTCCCACCAACTCAATCGTCTTCCTATTGGAAATTGCATTCTAACCGTGTCTAACGATTATACCAATACGATTCGAATACACCATGTGTCATACGATAGGAGTCGTTGCGCAAGCTGGCAGGGCGTAAAATGCACACGATGCGCAGTGCGAGGCGTCTGATTTATGCTGCTGTTTGTGTGCAATTTTAACACCCTCCGGGATGTAAATCGTTCCTCCTCCACCCCATTCCTCTCTACGCTGTTTTTCCTTCTTTCTCCATCCTGTAAGTGTTAATAGCCCGAAGGGTTTTCGCACGCGCACACACCGAATCGCTTTCGCAAATGAGCATTTTAACGTTTACATTTGCTTCCACAAGCGGCCAAATCCACTACCAGCCGTGTCCGGGGCACCGATCACCATCGCTTTTGTGAACTGTTTTTTTTTTCTTGTCCCAATGCTTCTTCACTTTAAACGTTCCTTTAAACTTCAGGATTGATTTCGTCGCCGTTTTGTGCTTGGTTTGAGCTTAATTTTTAAGGGGAGGACATGCCATCAACTGAAAAATTACAACTTTGTGCATCCGTTTTTTGCTGCTGTGATCCTCCCCCTCTCTCTCTTTCTCTCTCTCCTCCCACAATAACCCGTTTACCACAAACGGAAGGAACTTTCCATTTGTCACGCGGCGTTAAGCGGTTTGTGCTTTGTGGCACATTCACATTACCTTCGTTCTTTCACCGGTTTTTTTTTCTTCACCCGTGGGGGTTTTTTTTTCTTCTTCTTCGGACGATTTCGGTTGCCCATTAAAAAGTCATAAAAACGTGCCCATCATTTCGTGTTGCAGGGTGGAAGATTTAGGGGTAGGAAAGAACATCAAAGGAATCAAAACAACTTCTCAAACTCTCCGCTTTTTATGTGTCTTTTTCTTCCCTGTCTTCTTATTTTTATTGGCCCGTAACGATCATGCGCAACGATCGACACTGATCATATCGCACCCCACCCAACCAACCCACCAACATCATCACGCGGGTGGCGGATAAAAGCCGATGCTAAACAGTTGTTTCGATCGAAAACGGCAATAAAAGCATAACAGCGAAAACAAGCTTTTGCTCACAAAATGTATTCTAATAAGCATCTAATAGATAGTGGATAGAGTGGCGAGACTATCCAGTCTTATCCACTGCAAACGAGGACAGGATCATCTCCAACACACACACACATACAAGTAGTTTTTGTCTAGCCAATCAGCCACCGTGCACACGACACATTTCGATAAGGAGCGGATGCTTTCTCTCTCTCTCTCTCTCTCTCATCCACAGGAACTGAGCGTCTTGTAAGAGCACAGAAGAGCGATAGAGCGAGGTATGGGAGGTGGGTAAAGATTATAAAATAATTTTATGACCGAATTTTAAAATCATTTTAAAACGATCGTAAAAACCCCATGAGAGCGCGCTCGTAACCGACCGCGCAGGAATCACATGCAAATGCACAGGAGGCCCTGGAGAAGGGTGTGTGTGTGCGTATGTGTGTTATGGTTGTTATCCCCCCTCCAATGCTTTAATAGCTCAAGCAACCGATAATAGTTTTCTGAAACAGTCCGATGTAAACGCAGCGTGCGATCGGGAAGCTCGTGTGAACTGCCTGCCGCCTTTTGCCACACACGATGCAGGCGACGAACCCCAAATACAATACCTTCCCGATCCCGTTCCACTCAGTAGCCCAGGTAGCCCATACGCTTGACGCGCGTCAACAGCTCCGGCGTCGTCACCAGCTTCCCGTACAGGGCCGACTGCAGCTCGCGGTACTGAAAGTGGGGCGGAAACGGCATATCCTCCAGGGCGCACACGTGCGCCTTGCCCTCCGCATCGCCCACCAGCAGGCAGCGGCCACAGTTCGTGAACCGTACCACGGTCAGGGCCGTCGTCAGACTCCCGAGCGCCGTCTCCGAGGCCGGTTTCGAGCTGCGGCGCTTCAAATCCCACAGCTGTACGCCGCTGCGCGTAACGCTCGCGATCACCGTGCTGTTGGTGGGCGACCAGTAGGCCGCCTGGATCGGGGCGAACCCGGTGCAGAGCGTTACGATCGGCTCGGGCAGCTCCTCGATCCAGATGCGGATGCTCCAGTCGCCGCTGCAGGTGAGAAAGATGCGCGGGCTCCAGGGCGAGTACTCGAGGCAGAAGATGCCGCGGCTGTGCATCTGCAGCACGCCCAGATGCTGGAACGGATCGTTGATGCTGCACCAGTGCACCGTGCCCTCGTCCGTGCCGATGTAGTACTTGTCCTTCTGGACCGGGTGGATCGTGACGCACAGTACTTGCGGGTGCAGATCGGACTGGACCCTGACCGGCTGCTGATCGGCGGTCGCGGACGTCCCGGTGCTCGTTTGTCCCTCCGGTGTTCCTTCGACGCGATCGAGCCGAAGCAGTGGATAGGGAAGCAGATACTGGCCGATCGTGAGCGTGTACTTCAGGACCCACCCGTTCTGCGAGACGGCAATCACCTCGTCCTTGCCTTCGTTGTCGAACTCGACCCACTTCAGGTCCCAGATCGGTTGGTACACGGGAAAGCGGTCCCGGTTCGAGACGGCCAGCGGTGTCTGCGTGGTGTCGGTGATGTCACGCACCTGCACCCGCCCATCGTACAACCCCACGGCCAGCAGCTGAGGGGTGCGGCGAGAGAACGCCACACACGTCACGGGACAATCGAACCGATAGCGCCGCTCGGGGTTGACCGGATTCTTAATGTTCCACACGTACACGAACCCACAGCCCCGATCGTCACTGCCGGTGTGGCCGTAGATGCCGTACGCGAGCGCCACAATGTCCCCGTTGGCCGGGCACCAGCTCGCACTGGCCACCGGCTTGCCGAGCGTTTCCACCGTCCGGTACGTCCACAGCACGTCCAGCCGGTACAGGTAGCGGATGTCCTCGCGGCACGGATCCGGCGGATACATGTTGCGGAACCGGATCTGCTGCTCGCGGTACACATTGCCCGCGAGCAGCCGCTGCAGGATCATCGACGAGAGGTGAAAGTTGGCGTTCCGGTTGAGCCGCTCGTCAATGTCCTCCATGCCTTCGCGGGAGTAGGTCGTTATTTCGAGCTTGGAGGCCGAGTCCGCCACGTTGATCTCTTTCGTGTGCCGCTCGAGATCGTTGTACGTGTCGTACATGTCGTAGTTGGACACGAACGAGGCCACATCCTGCCGGTGGATGCACTCCGTGTTGACGGAGCGCGATTTGCACGGCAGGTCGCGGGTCTGCGCCTCGGCGTCAGCCGTTCGGCGCGCTTTCGGGCGGGTCTCGAAGCGGCGGTTCTGCTCCTGCACGCGGGCTGCCTCTTCCGCGTCGAGCGACACGACATGGCTGGGGCTTTCGAACAGGACGATGTCGTCGGTTTCGGTAAGGCGGATCTTCACGTGGTACGTCTTCTGGCCCGCCTCCAGCGATGGGCTGCGCCGATCGATAACGCCCTCGTAGTTTGGCTGGGTTTCAAAGTTGTCGAACCCGTCCGGTTTGTCGGCGGTCTGGCGATTTAAATAAGAATCTGATTAGAAAATCGAGAAAAAACGAGATTCAAATTCACACACTTACAGGCACTGTGGCATCTTCCATATCGTTGGCCAACGGGTGAAACTGCTCCCGAAAGCGACTCCACACGAACGCTTCCTCGCCGAAGAACGGTGGCGCAAGATTGACCGGCGTTCGGTCCACACCGTCGATGGGAATCTGTGTGTATAGGAAGGGACCGAAATGGATCAACAAACAACGATTTGCTTAGTAACGGGGAAAAAAAAAA
>KI920047.1:26293-38836 GCA_000473525.2 Anopheles melas | reverse complement strand
CTTGCATATATTTTAAAACCTTCATGGGGCTCAGTAGTTTGTTGATTGCTTTTGGGATGGGACCGCGTTAGATGGTTAGAAAAATAAATTTCACACACACCAAAAAAAAAAAACAGCTCACCCAAATCCACTGTTGCTGAATATTGGCGTAAAAAATACGATCCCAGCATCACAAATACTTTTGGGGGGACGAATGGGAGGGGCATTTCCGACCCAAAAGCGAAATGAAAGAAATGTGGTAGTTTAAATTTATTTGGAGCAAAGAGCATACACATTTAGCATACCACATGGCCAAACGAACCACCGAAACAAAAAAAAAAAAGGCGAACACCGATACGAAAGGCGCAATGTCACTACTGCCGCCGTTTTTTTTTTTTTTATTTTGTTCTGCCCACTTCAAATCGATATTGATCCGAATGGAAAGAGTGGAGGAGGGGAGTGAATTTTTTGTTTTCATATAAAACTGGAATTAACTTTAGCCTCCAAAAGCGCCACGGCGTCACGGTTGGAATACGAAACTAACCGCCCGTCGGGATGCTGGGTCTGTTTTTGTTTTTGTTTTGGCCTCATGTTGTTTTGTATTAGCTCGTATGCAAATGAAAACATATTTCTCTATTCAGCTCTGTGGACGCTCTGTGGTTGGAATTGGTAGTAAACAACAACAAAAAAGACAGTCTCGCACACGGCCCCGGGAGACGTGTACAGTGGATTAGGCCGCTTGCCGCAGGACAGAGTACAGTTCAATGATAAATCCACTTCATTCCGGGACGGCAAATGGAAAATAATTGTAGAATTGCAAATCCATCCATGGTGGTGGAGCATGCACAACGAAAAAATGGAGAAAAAGTGGTTCAATTTTTGTCTCGACCTGTCACATGGAACCAGTCTCATTTGGAGCATTGTCGAGTCTAATTTTTACACTGCTGCTTGCGAAGTGAAAATGAAAATAATCCCAAGATGTTTGAGCGCTAATGGGTGAGAGCGTTGGAGCGGGAAGACAATCACTTATCACTTCGGTTAATGGTGGCAGCACTTTGCTGACCTTTAGCGTCTGTCGCCCCGTCGCCATGGTCGATTGAACAGTAGACTGAACCCCCCGCGATGGTGACCTTTTTCGCTAGATTCACTGGTGGTCTTAGTTGGCATTGCAAAATTCAACAAGTACTAGCATCGTCACGGCGCGAGTGCAGTGAAGCGGAACAGAAAAAAACATAATAATCACCAACGTCTTTGTGTTGACGTTATTATTTAAGCTTGCGGTGTGGACCTTTTTCGTCACTGCTCTCTCTCTCTCTCATATTTGTTATTCTCTGGCTGCTCTTCATTTACATTGTGCTACTTTTCAGATCGCTGATGAACTTCTTCGTGAGTCTCCATGCTTTTACTTCTACCGCGAGCTTAAAATTTTAATCCTCAGCTTAGTTCATTTTTCGGTCACACTTTGCGCCCCTACCGACGGCAACGCAGCAGCAGGAAATGACAAATCTTGTTGCAAACGCTTCGCACACAAATGGTCGAGATTCAACGCAGTGTGAATTTTTTCAGCCTTTTGCTTGAGAGTTGAGAGGTTTGATGAACGTATTGTGAAGGTGCAACGGTTCGTTTGTTGATTTAAATTTTACGCTCTCCCGACGCAGCTGACGGCCAAAAGTTGCTCGGTAACGATGGCTGTCCAGTTGGTTGGAAAGTGGCATTAATCAGAAGTGCTAAATTGCAGTTGCAGGGTTTTTTAGCATAACAGATTATGTAACAACAATAACATTATATTTGAAAAAGAATCATTTTAAGTTGAAAATAATAAGAAAAGTAAGCGGTAAATAATGAGAAATTTGTAAAAAAAAAAGCAACTCAAACTTGAAAATAAATGCAAAATAGTCAAAAACTAAACAAGAAAACGTCCTGCTCTTACGAGAAGAATGAAAAGTGAAGCAAAATTTTACTACGACTTCCGAGATGCAAAGAATAACCGAACAAAGTAGCAAGCGAACAATAATAACAACAAAATGGCGAAACCTTTTTTTTTTACCATCGACAAAAGAATAGCAATGGCTACTGGGAAAAGGAAAGAAAAGTCATACACACCCGCCCCCCTGCCCCATCTAAACCCCTGGCTTAACTCACCTTTGCGTTTGTGATGTTTACTTTTTTTTCTTTTTGTCCAGCTTTTTTTGTGCCATTCACCACACCAACTCGATCCGGAAAAGTTTATGTGCCATTTGGTACGAAAACTTCAACCTGACAAGAGGAAGGCCGAAGGTTCGCTACGCTGGACTTTCACTGGATTTAGGTTTCCAGGTTCATTTCTTTAGCAAAAGGGACAGAGCGTTTTCCAGCGCCATTTAATTAATATTCCGTTGCCAAGCAGCAGCAGCAGGCCAACCGGCAGTGGACTGCTCGCGCTAACCCACCGCGGTAAGCGACCACGAAAAGGTGAAGTAGAAATAGGTAACCACCACCGGGGCAGAACTCGAAACTCTTGCGTGGAAAGTTTGCGGGCTGTGAACCGTTTTTTCCCAACTTTAAGAATCCAAAGATGGCACTCTCCGTCTGCAGCCGTTTCCAAGTGACAGGAGCAAACTGGAGGGTTTGTATGAAAAAAAAAAAAACGGGCGTCTAAGAAGGTGTAATGAAGTAGTGGAAAACAGGAAGAGCCCAAAGTAGATGAAGAAGAAAATGGGACGAAAAGTCACGGTAGTAAAAATTCATTAGACTCTACTCCTTCCGAAACGGGTGTACTACTACTGCTGCTGCAGCCAGGGTTCTCAAATAACGCAGGATGAAAGTGTAATTACTTAGGCCCGCAAGAGGCTGTCTCTAGTGTTGCTGATAATGGTGCTGTGTAAGACGAAGCTGTCGAAGACGGTCGACGATGGCAACGACAATGATGATGATGATGATGATGATGATCATGACGAGGGGTTTTATGCGGCACGACAGAATGAGTAGTTTCTAGTTTCACCCCATTTTTGGTTGGCTCCTCTCGAGAGATTGACCTTTCTTTTGATAGTCAGTCGGTAGACCTTTACCTTTATGGTTTATTGCACACCGTAAGGCTTGATGGTGCGACAAAAGAGCTACTAGTCACGGTATCACACAGTGTAACATCGTGACATTTTGGGGGTGATATGAATGCCTAGCGAAAAACATTTTCCAAGGACACGATGGCGCAATAGAACTGCTTCCGAGAAGCAATCAGCTTATTGACAATTTATCAAAAACTTGCCGGGTAGTTTGACTTCCAGTTAGGAATAACACCCGTACCTTAGTAGGCAAACTCTGGCAACATAAAATTGAAGCCCCACAGTGCGGAAGAAATAAATATTTACCCTACAACCAAATATGTGACGTGAACTTGAACTTAAAGAAATACCTTAAAGTAAGCAAGGAACCCTCTCAAGCACCTGGGGAATTAAGAAGCAGCAGTAGCAGCAAAAAAGTTAACTCCCAGTGTGTAAGCCCGAACGACACAACACAGTTCCTTTGCATACCCTTCGGAGGACCTTAAAAACTGATCCCAAAACTTGAACTTTTAGGCTTTATCTCTTGCGAAATTGTTGGGGATGTGAAATTCCTCGCACGTCCAGTTTCGGAATCTCTTCCCCCCAAAACGGAAGGCAGCAAGTAGCTCTGCGAACGTCTCGGCGAGTTGCCGAAGGGTAGTACCCAAACAGCATTCCAGCAAAGATAACATGAAACATTTTCCCCGGCACTCTCTATCTCTCTTTCTCCGGTGATGAAAGTTTTGAGACCGGGTGCGATAAAAGAAATGAAATATCGACGAGCTGAGAGGGTAAGGTTTCGAGGCAGTTTGAGAAAGTGCCGATCGAACGAACGCGGGAGTTGGTGAAAACTATTGCAAAATCAAACATTGGCTACAAGTGGCATATTGGCTGCAAGAGGGGACTGACGTACGCGCGGAGGTGGTTCAGTTCAGTGGGAAATAGTGCAAACACAACTTCAAACGAAGCTCTAATCAGGACAGTTTACGAATGTAAACGATTCGTTTGTGTTTGCCTGACATTCGAGACGGTTGGCACACGGTGTGCGATCGATTCCAACTGCTTGCGCTACTAGTTCGCTCGTTTGTCTTGGAGACTTTGAGAGCATGAGAGATGAAAGGGGAGAGCCTTTGAGCAACATTGACTTCTTTTTTGCATCTCCCACACCGTGCCACCGCTACACTACAGCGCTCAAACAAAAGGGAACAGCGAAACAAGGAAGGAAAACTACTCAAACTTTAACGGAATGCGAAACGAACCGTATCGATCGATGCCAGATTGAAATGGTGTTCGATACACAGCTACTGAACGCTTTCGATGTGCGGTGGGTTTGGAAGGATAGTAGAGGTTTGGGCGAAAGGAGTCCTTCTGCTTTGCGCTATCTCCCCTCTGCTCGTGTTTTGCTATCCCCATTCAACGGTCCGTGCTGCCGTGCGACTAGCAGTTTGTAAACAGGGATCCCCACCCCGGCAGATAGCTCCGGGTACGGATTCCAGGGAAAGGCTTCATCGAATTTTGCAACCTCATTTCCACCATCTCGATCGCAATCGAGGCCCCATTGAGCGGTTCGTGTTCGTGTATGCCAGCAGTCGGACAAATCGATTCCGATTGTCGGACAAATATCCTTTCCGACCTGTGAGGAGAACCGGGGAGGGGTGCAATGGGCCTCAAATAGACAATGGATGACAAATGATGAGGATAGAAATTTCTCACGCTCACAGCGCGCTTCAAGTCTATTGTGTGTCGCTGGGCTCGAGGGCTCGCTCGATTGTTTCTTTTTTTTTTTGCGTTACCGTGGGTTCATTTTCAGTTATTGGGAAAGCTCCCATCCTTCTTGGAGCTCATTCTCGGGAGGGTTTTTTGTCGTTCCTCACAGCCTGGCCGGAGTGACCGGGGTGGAAAGATAGAGTAAAGAATTTGATTCAAAAGCATGCACCATTGATATCCATCCATTGGACAGATTTTTCCCCATTAAGGAGGTGTAGTAACAAAACCCTGGCGTCGTTCGTTATCTTTTGCTGTGCTGTGCGGTGTAGTGTTGGTTAGGGTTTTGTCTTCCCTGCTCCAAACCTCATCTGCACGTGTCTTTCTGAACGATCAAACATTAGTAGGTTGAAGACGGGGAGAAAAAGCTAAGCAGAAGTTCCACGGACCCGATTAAGGTTCTATTCGGACCGGTTCACAACGGCCGAAGCGCATCAATTTGTTTCCCATTGGAAGATTTGTGGAATAGCCTACTGCCAGCGTAATGGATGGCAATTCGTACGAAATGACTGTACGCATCTGTTGGCTGGAGGAGAGTTTTTGCCCCAGATGTTTGAGCCCTTTAAAGATGGTTTTTTTGTCAAAAATGTAGCATTACTGTAATTTACTACAACGATGTTAGAAATTCCATGTTTTATGAGTACGCCTTAACAGAAGTGCAATTGTTTCGTTGCGTTCTGTACTATACGCGTTTTTAAGCTATCACCACATGACGTTGAAATGGTGCAGTGCCTACTGTTTAGCTTTGTACACGGGAGGTCTTACGTTCGACGCTCAACTGAGCTGGAATGATTCCGATGTTAAATTGGAATAAATGTGTTAGATCATGTAATTAATTGATGGATAATTATCGCCTTGTGTACCAAGGTTAGAAAGCAGTTTATTGATTCCCCATGACAAGCACCGCAAACCCTTTTTCCTACCTAGTATATTATGAATAACCTTCTAGTGACGTTACAGCATCTGGAATGGATAAATCGCAAATATTGTAAGATTTATATTGTATCCCATAGCGTAAGACAACTCTGCTTCCTTTGGATTTAATGTCTCTGGCACTACAGTATGCAGATATTTTTAATCCAATAAACTCCGATCATTCTTGGGATTTTATAGCCTTTCTCATTCTGCTTTATGTCCTCCCGAGAACCACTCCCGAGTAACAAAACCCCGAGCGTCGAGCACTTTGGCGACCGTTGACAAACGCCAACCGCCACCAGGTTCAGCATCCATGAATAAATCAGCTCTTGGGACATGATTGCAGCAAATTGCGCTCACTTTCTACCCTCCACCTCCTGGAAGAGCAACAAAGCAAAGCAGTGTTGGCTTAATATCCTCCACTTTTTAATTACCCGTCTCGCTTCTCCTCGCTCACGCCAAGGCGATGCGGTCTTGGTCGTTGCCGCCTGGTGGTCATTTTCTTGCTCATCGCCTTTTGCCGCTAATTATAGTCCCGGGGAAAGTTTCGCACCACTCATCTTCTCTCCGGCCCCGAACATAATCGTAATGGCTCGGTAATAAATCATCGCTTAAATGAACGCCTATTGAGAAAGCCTCGGGAAGCCGCCCCAGTGCCCTTCGAACAGCATCCAAAGGAAGCGTAACCTCAAACACATAAGCAGATCTTGCTTTCTTTTTTTTTGTGTACCGTGCCGGATCTTGTCTGTCTCGGCGTACAAATGCCTAACTTAAAGCAGACACACACACACACACACACACACCGGCGGAAATTGGCGTAACTGAGGCAGCAAAAGAAAAAAATCAATACAACAGCAGCCCCATACACAGAGATTTGTTTGGTGTGACATTCACCGTAACCACCGTAACGAGACGATCCAGTTTGTCCTCACCAAAACCGCCCACAAATTGGACCCGATCCTGGTATGCGCTTCTACCATTCCGTCTACCTTGGACTTTGCCCTTTTCTCCCAGTTTCTGGCAGTTCAAAAATTGGCCACATTAAGCATAATTTATAAGCGTCTATTTACGCAGTTTTACGGCCTGCGGAAACTTTCTGTCCATCCCGCTCGTCCCGCTCGGTGCCAGCGCTGACAGCGGCCGCCGGGGCATGTAATCCGATAAGGACGCCCGGTGGCAGTTTCCTGTTTAGCGCCCGCCGCTACCGTTGCCGTTTGATTCAACACTGTGCGCACAGTGGGGTTTTTGATTTCCGGAACCCGCCCACCCGCCGAGCGATGTCTATGTGGTGTCTGTTTGACGATGCCAAAGACCGAAGCGAGAAAAAGACCATCAGAATTCGCTTGTATTCCGCTGTTCTTTGGTATTCGTTTTGCGCCCAAGAATGCGTTAACTTCATCTCGAGCGCGTTTTCTCCGCGTGAACCAGTGAGCTTTTGTTACACGAGCGAAGGGAGCGCAAATTTCTCGCAAAAGCGCCAGTAAGCGCCAGCCGCCGTGCAAAAGTGTGCTGAGCTTTTTTTACAATCAACCCGCGGGTTATCATATTTTATACACGAGAAAAGCGCTCGTTTTTTTTCTTCTTGTTGCTGCTCAGTTCCGTTCCATTTATCCAGCGGTCGTTTGCTTGCGCGGGATCTTAAGGATTACAGCAATTTTAAGGCACTCTTTGGCTTGAGAATATCAACGACCTGTCTTCACCCATTTCCGAAAGGGGGCTTACAAGCCGACGCAATCCATCCCAGGAAAGGTTGGAACTCCGCGGGGTGAGGGAGGGGGGGGTGGGGGGGCGGGGGTATGTTTTCTGGTTCAGGGCATTTTTCCTCATTCGTGGTTTATGGTCCCTGGAGCAGACCCGAGTTCCTTCCCATTGGGTTGGGGTTGTTTGGTTTGAAATATTAAAGGTAAGCTTGGGTGCGAACGTAAACGAGCTCTGGCCGGGAGGCCCCCTTTGTACGGTGTGGAAAAAAGCAAATCTGGAACAACTGTCGGGGACTGTAAAATCCCGAAATTATGAAGTTGGTTACGCTTGGTTCGCAGAGGGAATTTTCAGCGCTGCTTCTATCCACGCCGTTCAACCCCAACTTAAAACGGCTTAATCTTCAGGTTATGCTTCTTGAAGGACTTCATTTCATCGCACGGTCCGGTAGCAGCTTCCTGTAGAGAGCTTCTGAATGAGCTTCTGCGCTGTATATTAGGAAAGTGTGTCTGAAAGAAGGGCGCAAGAAGCACGACAGAACGTACCGAACACAGCTCGGGCCAATAGCATTAACAGCATTCAGCACAGGATGTTACGGCAATATTACCAATTTAGAGACAATAAAACCTTATTAATCTTGTTATTTATTCATAAACACTCCAATCCTCCACCGGCTTCTCGTGCGGGATTACGCCGCACGCCACGAGACGGAGTGGACCCGGGTCGGACCGAGGGAGTGTTAACTGCCGTGGCGTCGGGTTTGCCTTTCGCGAAATTGTGCCGCGCGTGTATTAGGCAACGGAGCGGTATTATTGCCCGCTTTCCGGGAAGTGTCCGTAGATTATGAAGCACACAGACGGGCACCCGACAAGCCCCGACGGGTAATAAAGAAAGCCCGCGCGTGTGGGATGTGTGTGTGTGTGTGTGTGTGTGTGTGTGGGAGCGCTAAGCTTGCTGGACCGAAGAAGTTCGGGATTAAAACCACTCGTTTTCGGGGAGAGTGGTTTCGAGTAGCAAATTTTGTAGTAAGTTGCACCCTTTCCTTTGCGCGCTCCCAACAACAGAACGTACTTTGTGAGCCTCTCTGTGTGAGTGTGTGGGTGCAAGCAGCAACTTCTCGCGCTCATCTTACCGCCCACTTGTCGACTGACGGGTCACGGGGCCAAAAACGGGGCATTAGCTTTTGCAGTGGGGCTTTGGGTGTGTGTGTGTGTGTGTGTGTGTGTGTGTGTGTGTGTGTGTGTGTGTGTGTGTGTGTGGGTAGCGATTGTAGTCAGCAGTAAGCCGAAATGGGTTTGCCCCGTCGTTTAACGTCATACTTTTGACGAGCTTTGAGCGGGACGAGAGAGCTGTCGTCTGAGTGGTTTTGCTTAAAGATTGATGTAATTTAACGGAATGTATTTTGGAAACAAGATTTCTCTGGTAAGAGATTTGTGCAATGAAAATAGAATAAAGCGAATATCATTGAACACTGAAACACTTTGGGCATTTTAACATAATCCAATATAGTTAAAATTTTCTATCTATTCCGAATAAGAATCATAAGAATCAACCATTAGATCACAATGTTTTACAGAATTACATTACAATCTGTACATGTTGACGCCTTACAGTTGTATTTGATAGACGTATATCAGCAATATTTCTATGGAATACAAATAAACGAAAATCACCTTCTGTTAAAGACTAATGAAATTAGATATTTTGATTAAAACTCTTTTGGAGTATGAAACCATTATACAAGCTGGGAGCTTCCCTGAAACGTTTATTGTCTATCGTACCATTCCATCTGTCCGGTATCATTTCACCTGATCCTGACAGCATAACATCATTTCACTCATATCACTTACGATGATCGCTTTTGCTTCGTTTGATTTATTCATTCATTTTACCCTGCCCATTCGCAACCACATCACGCAGCAGCAGCTCGGCACGTTAAATAATGCTCCTACTCTTGCTGCATGACGTTTGCCGCTTTCGGTTACGTTGTATGAGCTTTCCTCCAGCTTTTGCCGTTCTTGTTTATGTTTAATTTGTGATGAAATTAACTGTCATTCGGTAATGAAAAATTTCTCCTTCATTTTCATTTCACAATTTCACCCTTTTTCAGTTCGTCACACTCCCCACACATATCCACCCTGAAACATCCTCAATGTACGCAAGCGAACGCTTTAACGCACGGTATCATCATTGTACTAACTGAACACGTGTGTGTGTGTGTTTTAATTATCTCCCCCCTCCCCCACAACAGGTTAATCCCCAACCAAGCAGGCCGGACCTGTTCACGCGGATGTAACGATTAATTTCATCACGCGCTGCACCACACAACAAACGCCCGACAAACGGGAGAAGAAGGATCAATTCGCATACAATGTAGCGCGCTGCAAAACAAAGTAACGGTCCCACGCAAGCCACGATGACAACCGTTGACCATTTAAATGATAATAAAGCTTAACGTACGAAACGATTACTCCCGGTCGCATGCGGCTGCGGCTGTGGCAAAAAAATGCCATGAAAACCAATAAAAAACAAAGTAGGCGAAAAGTAAAATCGCTTCAAGAAGAGGATTGCTGCGAGCGAAACAAAAACAAAAATAGAGTAGCATTGCAACACACACACACACACACTGGCTCGCTTATTCACTGTGCAAGTGGTAGGAAAATGGGGAAAAATTGAGCAGAAAATCGTCGTCGTCGGTTGCATGGGGAGGACACTGTCGTAAATTAAATTTTATGCACCATACGGAACCATCATCATCGAAGCTTGAGGGGCAAACTGTGCCATTCGGCTGTCAGTACAGTAACCCGAGGACAGGGAGAGAGAGAGAGAGAGAGCGCGCAGTGTGGCACCAGTGTCTTTCGAGCTGTCAGTGGTGATTTTATTTTATTTCCCTAATGGTTTATGGGTGAGCGTATCCCATGCCGCTCCTTGAGGTTGCGTGCGCGCTCCCTGTCCATTTGTGGCAGGGAAATCGTAATTTACGCGAGCGCTCTCCACTCTTTCAACGGCTCGTTTGCGTCGTGATGGGCCGTGCCTGTGTAGGCAGTGTTTGTTTTTCATGTTTGCAATTTTCCATTTCATTTTCCAGCATTAAAAGAAGCACACAACACTTGCAGAAGCAAGCCAGGCGAAATAATCAGAACTGATGTGCGCTGTGGCGGCAAAAGTGAGTTTCGCTTTCAATAGTGACGCGTAGTGACGCCGGAACCGTTGTTTCGCCCAGTGTAATTCGAAACAGTGTAATCCCGGAGCTAGAAAAAAAAACGGCCAGACTAGGGCGTAGGGAATTGGTGGTGCACGCGGTATCTTTAACGCTGCTCGATTGGCGTTGTTTTGGCAACAAAAAAAAGAAACTTACATCAGAAAAAGTGTGATTTTGTGCTGTGTTCCCACTTTCATCGTGCTTCTTCATAAGCGTTAAGTGAGTGTGCGTGAGTGTTCGAATCACACACACACACACGGAAGATCCCACAAAACCCTCCCGTCCAACGCGGGATGCCATGAGTCGATGGGCGAGAAAATGGGAAAAGTTCTAGCGGCCATCCCGGCGCTCAACGGCAGCATATCGACGATAAATTTCAGCATTAAGCTGCTCATCTACTGTTTGATGGTGCTGAATGTGAAAACTTTCGGCCTGAAGTGCGTCTGCAATCCGGACGAGTGCGACATCATCCGGCCGGAGGACTGCCCGGGCAAGGGCTACATCGTGTGGGATCCGTGCAAGTGAGTATCGGCCCTTTTTGGTTCTTTTCTCTTTCATCTATTTTATCTGTTTTACGCTTTCGATTTGCCCATGCCCGTACGCCCACTCAATTTGGGCAATTTTTGCTGGGCTTTTTCTCCCCCTTCATGGGACAGTGACGTGTGCCTAAGGGTCGGTGTACGCTTCCGTACGATGGACTCATGGATGGTGCAATGCAAAGGATTCGTTCCCTTCGGTCGAGCTAAAAAAAAAAAAATATCGATCCACTCTCCTCTCTGTACGCTGTAGCATTGCGATGACATTTGAGACAAATTTTTGCCAGCATGACAAGAGAAAGAGACGCTAGTTGTGGCCTAAATTGGGTCAATTTTTAGTATTTGCGAACGAAGCTGGTAACGTTTATATTTTATTAGCACACAATTTAGATTAGTTCCATGCAGTGTGGTTTAAGTTTCTGTTCTGTTTGAACACGGACGGGGTCTGTTCGCCGCTTTAGCCGGTCTGAAACCGATGGGCACAGCTGCACACATGCACGCTCGCACAACATTTGGACGATATTTCAACCCTGCTAAAAGGAAGAGCTTGAGGCCCGTTAAAAAGAACTTTTAAAGCTTCAAATTTATGATGACCCCATGCTCGGAGCGGCCCAAAATGGGTAATGCTAGTGCAACAAGTTTTTGTATGTTTCGGGCTGAGGGGTTTTGAAAGAGGCAACAAGTTATGGCCAGGGTTGTAGGGCTGCTCAAAATGGTACCAAATGGTTATCTGTAAATTTATTCCCAGCACGTACCCCTAAAGGGTTTGATGAGATAGAATAGATAGCCCTCGTTTTTTTTGCTCATAGTTCGCAACATCTGTTGGATGGATCCGTTGAAAGCGTATAGTTTGAAGCGATGAAAAAGGCATTTGTTTTACATTGCCGTATGATTTAGACGCTTGATTCCCGATGATGAAAATGATTGTTGATGCGTTACTTGTTAGGTCGTTGTTCTCTACCTTGTATCGTTTGGTAGGGAATATTTATCAAGCCCTCCATGCAAATGATGTGGGTAAGGGCAAAATGTCATCAGCAGCGCGGCGCACTGCATCGAGCATGAGTGTGCCGTACTGAGCTTTCGAGGAAATTTGTGTAGTTTTTTTGCTTCCCCACACCATCAGAGCGAAGTTTGTTTGTTAACTTTCGCACGTTTGTACCCCACCGATTTTGTAATCTTGAGCTCAAAACGCGACGAAGAAGTTTACACCGCAGGAGACGACGATTTACATGTGATCCGTTGGGTGAAGCTTTTCTGGTTTTTTTTTTTGGAAGTATGTGACATGAATGATGTCTTGGCATGACATGGTCACGACCGCACAGTCCGAGATTGTGGTATGGCATGGTGGAAACACATTAAGACGGTAGAGTCGGAGGCGTAAAGTTACTCACAGTCACACGAGTATTTGCTGAGTTGGAAAAGTTGACAG
>KI920047.1:14958-26193 GCA_000473525.2 Anopheles melas | reverse complement strand
TGAGCTTTCGAGGAAATTTGTGTAGTTTTTTTGCTTCCCCACACCAGCAGAGCGAAGTTTGTTTGTTAACTTTCGCACGTTTGTACCCCACCGATTTTGTAATCTTGAGCTCAAAACGCGACGAAGAAGTTTACACCGCAGGAGACGACGATTTACATGTGATCCGTTGGGTGAAGCTTTTCTGGTTTTTTTTTTTTTGGAAGTATGTGACATGAATGATGTCTTGGCATGACATGGTCACGACCGCACAGTCCGAGATTGTGGTATGGCATGGTGGAAACACATTAAGACGGTAGAGTCGGAGGCGTAAAGTTACTCACAGTCACACGAGTATTTGCTGAGTTGGAAAAGTTGACAGAAAGTTACTTTCTGCTAGAAAGGTGTTTTGTTCAGAGATTTGTGTTACTTTAAATTCATAAACGGTTAAACACCTTGACGGTTCAGTTTTGGAATAAAGCTCTCCAAAAAAGCTTCATATCAAAGATCATTCCCTAACTATTAGTCAGTTTTTTTACCCTTCTTGTGCAGAGGAAAACGTTCCAATTCGTTTACAATATACTCACCTATTATTTGTCCGGATTTTCACTACCTGACCGCACCATAAGCAAATTGACTTAGGTATTATTAGTAGGCTCCAGAACCGTCATCAAGACCAGAAACAATGTACTAGACTCTGATTAGGATAGCTAAGGCGGCTGGAATGGGCCCACCAAAAACCACTCGAAACAACCAAACCCTACTCCAACGCGTCGCTCAAACGACACCGAACAAGGTCGTTAGCAACCGTAAGCCCCATTACAGACCTACAGGAACTGCACGTCGATACCTTCGGCTTTCGGCTTGAAATTAACCGCAATAAAGCCAACCATTTTTACTACAACACACAATACCACATCCTAATGATGATCGCTTGGTGTGCAATATGCTTTACTTGCGTGGTAGTAGTCGCAGCACGAGTCGCTCCCCCGTAACGCCCACAAAGCACTCATAAATGTCACTCTCAGGTTGGCCGCGAATGGTCTTGGTGGCAGCTTACGGTGTGAGTGAGGTGAAACTACTACACGCCATAAATTAGCCGCTTTATCGGCCACACATCGGCCCGCCCGGTGCCCTGGCTCGTGAAACGTGAAATCGTAAAACCATGCTTTAGCTTCAAATTTATATCTTCCAAATAGTGCAATTAACACCACCACCCCTTCATCTGCTACACAGCCATTTAACCATCCATTGCTTTCCGTGTCGTTTGGATCGCGAAGCGTTTCCCAATCCGCATGGGGGTGGCGGCAATCTCCCATTCCCGCTCCAGGGCGAAACGCTCACCTTGAACTGCTAATTTATGGTCACTTCGTGTGAGGCACCCATTTCGGAAATCAGTACACAATTCCGCCAGTATCCTGCCGTGGTAGGGTAAGGTAAGGTTGCTGAGCGCGCACTTGCAATCCAGTAGCACGCAAGCCCCCGTCCCCCAATGGTGGCTGAAGAAGCGAGGTGTGGGTATCGGTGCCGCCGTGCTTAAATTGTGCTTAAAAATTGACTCACGTGATCGAAAACAACGGTCAGTAGCCTCGCTTAAGTACCTTCCGCTACGCTAATTACACCTTCGCGGGTGTAATGAATGGGTTTGAGCAAAAAATGGAAGGAAGAAAAAATCACTTAGAAAGCAGAAGAGAGCAACAAATGGGGGAGAAAAAGTCAAATTCATCCAATTACCAATTATAGAACGTAGCCTTATCCGTACAGCCGTACATCCATGAGCACCGGATAGAGGCAGACGAAGGACAATTTATTGGGCATTAGCCTGTTAGAGTCTTACCCTTCAACCCCTTTTTGCAATTGGGCTAGTCTTATTCAACACCACAAAAAAAAAAAAAAAAAAAACATAAAGTGTTGTAAAAGTACTCACTCCCTTGTTGTCCCTTAATCCACTGCTCGAAGTCCCGATCTAGGTGTTTGGGGGAGTGTTTTACATGTTATTTTGCCTGCTTGGGTGGTGCTGTTTTCCTGGCCAAAGCAAAACAGCACACTGTTCGGTGTACGAAATTTCGAAATCTCTTGACAGCAAATTCCCGTGATTCCGTCGTACCGATATTTGCATGCTACACAATCGACGCCAACAAAAAAATAGGAGTGTACATGTATGTATGTATAGGTGTACATGGCCCCAAACACAGCCGTGTGTTTTCTTCGTGCAACCCATTCGTGTTGGGCAGGCTTGTTTTCGTACGCCTTTCGTTTCTGCACAAATCCTTTGCTCCTTTTGACACCTTGATCGAGATCCCTGCTTACCCGAATCGCAGCTCGGACTGGGAAAGCAGCAAAACGGGAAAGTTTTCCGCTTTCCTTCTTTTGGGGGTTGATTGTAGTCCCACTGTTTCCATTGAACTTCCCTTGCCATACGCTGCCTCTGTGCTCTCGGCTGTACGGGGGCGTAGCATTGCTTCGTTATGCTTGCTTCATTTTTCAAAACTACAAACGCCCCTAGTGTGAGAATATTGCTCCATTCGATGTGTGTTTGTGTGTGTGCTTTTGCTCTTTTTGGTGAAGCAATTCCTTTCCCTACGACCCTCTTTCCCAACGACCAAATCGCACTCACTGCTCACTGGGTGTCAATAATGCTTGGCAATGGAGAAAGGGCAGGCCCCGAAACTAGCCCGAAAAGAGGCAGCAAAGCAAATAACGCTACGAAGAAGGAACGGTTGGGAGGGAAAATCACGACACGAGCGATGAATATTCAACGGGAATGCAAACCTGCCCCTAAACTTTGGGCACAGCAAGCTCCGGTCGGTCGGTCGGTTGTGCCCCGGAGCGATCAAGGGATGAACTATGAATTCTTAGTCTCCACTCCTGTGTCCTGGCCCCGAGCAAACGGTACAAGAAAGAGGAGGTGCTGATTATTTGCTGATAAACTCGCCCTCACTTTGGGAGTGTGGAAGCGAGAATGTGAAGCACCCGGGGGCGACAGAAAAAAAAGAACTAGGTAGCAAAAGGCAGCAGCAGTAGCAGCAGCAGCAGTCACAGAACTTTGGTCTTTACAGCCGGGGCAGCAGCGCAGGACTGGCTTGACCATGGGACGCTAGGATTATCGTTGGCTAAAAACTTTTGGAAGTAGCTGTGTTGTATGTATGTGTTTTTTTGTTTCCACTCTGTATATTCCCCTTCCCTTTCTAACCCTGTATTTATGTATGCGAATGTGTTGGCGTGTGTTGTTCTTAATGGATATGGGTAGGGAAAGGGAAAGTTCAGAGCTGGTTGTGCTTGTTTCAGGAGTGGATAAGAGGTGAAATTCTCTGCTACGTTGCTGGTAATTGCTGACCATTTGTCTACGGCAGTGGCAGGTTCTCGGTATTATTGCTTTACCTCTTGCCTCGCTTGCACAGCTTGGAACGGCCAGTGGACAGCAAAAGGTAGAGTGTTAAATATACTCGAATGTTTGCGAATGATAACCTGCTTTCAATTACACTTTGCCTCTTTTCTTTCTAAATCGGAATGATGAGCTTCATTCTATCGTTTCGGTTTATTTCACAGCAATGGAGCGATAAAGTAAAAATATTTTTACATGTTCATACGTTCCAAATTCATCTGTGTACAGCATTGAGAGCAGCAATTGAAAATTGAAGCACATTTTAAATGCTTGCACCCACGCGGTTTTCGCCACGGCTTCAACCGATAATGGCGTTCATTCGAAGTAAAGCAGCCAATTAACCATGGAGGCGCCTGGTGCTTCATGCTGGTCGAGTGCTGTATGTGTGAGAGTGTGGTAATAGTTTTCCACTCATTTCACCGTTTGATCGAATGGAGAGCACCTCTGCCCTAACGACATTCTAGCAGCAGTGCTTCAAACCAAAATCGATGCTCGTAAAACCAAATGGCAAAAAGTCACGAACCTTTACGATGCCGGTGGTTTCCTGTTTGGGTAACAGGGGGGCGATGGGGGGGGGGGGGGGGGGGAGGTGTTGGAAAATGATTGCTACAGTTATTTCCCACATTTTCGAATGCTCCACTCACAGGCAGGTAGTGTGGAACGGGTTTGATGTGGAATATTCGCAAAGTGGAACGACTAAAACAAAAAGGGGGCGAGTGAATAAGCACACTACACAGCTTGTTTTGGAGTTGATGGAAATTGTTAAATTTAATGTATCGCTGCGAGGGAGCATTGCCACATCAATACACACCCACACACCCACACACACACACACACACACACTCGACAAATAATTTTCCACTGGCGCCGGAGATGGAGGACAAGCGTTGCATTCCAGTGAATTATTGTACAACTGTTCCTCGCCAAACTTCCCTTTGGGCCGCGCGCTGTTCACTTTTTATTGTTAAAAGTTTTCGCTTTATGTTGTTTGTCACCCTCGCCTGATTTTCACCATTTCTCTTTCCCCACTCTCTTTCGCTGCACAGGTGCTGCAAGGTGTGTGCCCGAACGCTCGGCGAAGCTTGCGGCGGACCGGGCGGTTTTTCCGGCACGTGTGAACCACCGCTTAGCTGCGTGTCCAAGCCACCGGTCGGTGGTTCCGGCGTGTGTATGGGTAAGTATGAACGGGGGGCTTTCAAATGGCCGCTGAAAAGGTGTACTGGTGTAAATGGTGTAATCATAACCGTGTGCGGCAAAGAGGGGTTCGAGGAAGGAGAGCATTCAATTTGTCAACCAAATCGGTCAGCGGGTCAGCGGACATCATAAATTGATCCTCGTTTACTCTTAGGGAGATGCATGGAAAGGGGGAAACGATTAAATTGTAACAGCAAAAAACGATAAAGCGTCAGGTGTGTGTAGCAGTAGTAGGATAACGATTAGTGAGATTATATCAGCACCAAAGTGGTTCGATTGCCATTTACACTTCATAAATTATCGATTAACGGTGTGGTTAAAATGTGACGCAACGCTTTTTCAATACGGGCGATAAAAAGTAATTGATGGACGCTGTGGCTTTGTGATTTGTTAGCTTTGCTGCGGATATTACAGGGCTTTGAGTCAGACAAAGTCGCTTTTAGTGTGGTAATTTGATGGCTTTTTTAAGTACTGTCATCGGTGTTTGAGGTTGGGAAAGTATAATCACATTTGTTTAAAGATCCTAGAGGATTAATTCATTACACGATTTATTTATGATTGAATACACCTACGTTCCCCATAACTAGCAGTACTTGATGGGGCTCAATGTAATTACTCAAATTTCCTTACTACAGAGCAGGAGATAGTGAGCAAATACATCACTTGTTGAGTTCACCATTGAACAGCTCTAAAGGAAGAATCCATTTGTGCTACAGCTTTACTCAGCACATTAAAACTGCATATACTCCATTTTTATTCATTTTCCTACCATCAAGCTCAACAAAATACACTGCTCGAGCGTTGAAAACATTGACATGTAAACACCGTCGCAAAACAACAATCTCCACTAAACAACCACTCCCACTTCGGAGTACAATTTCCATACTGCAGAAGGAAAAAAAAGACCGGGTAAAAATCTGTTTATGAAAATACTAAACGAGATGGGAGCAAAAAAAAAAACAAAACACACACACACACACCGAACGACGACGAACGCAAACATAAGCAAGCAAATATTAGCTCTAGCCGCCGTTACCGCTTCCCCAGGCGAGCTTCCCGGCGTACGGGAAGTTTTCATCGTCCCGCAGAAATGAAGAGCGACCGACCGTTCTTACGGTGGGCGGCATCACTCCAAGAACGTTTTATCTACGAGGGGAAAGCACGTGAGCGATGCGACAAACGGACGCCGGCACTGGCAGGACAAGCTCCCCTGCCTGCTTGCTGTCCAGCGCTGGGCGCCATGCGCTGAGAGGAGATTTAATTAAAATGAAATTAAATCTGTTCCAAAGTAATTCCTCCGGCCCGGTCCTGTGGAAACGCGCCGTCTCCGTCCGGCTGTCGGCGGGTGGGCATCAGAATCATCAGTGTTTCGAGGGGGTACCGTGACCGTGGACACCACCATGGGAAAGAAGTTTATTAATCATCAGTTATTTAAAGGCAGAAGTTGCGGATGCGCACCCCGATGGACACACCAGCAGCTGCAGGTGCACATAATTTGATCTTAATCTCGATGAATCCACCACTTCACGGTGACAAATGATGGCTTGTCAGAGCTGTATCAGCCAAATACATACATTTCAACAAACAATGGGTTAATGGGGAATGCTTTCTGCCTTTAGTAATGATATTGTGATGCACCATGTTGCTAGTACGCTGCAGGAGAAAAGCATCAACAAACACTCAAGACATTACACTGATGATTATGACCTGACCCGCAGCCTTGTAATTGCTCACCACGCACATTACCATGCCATTGTAGTGGGATGCATGTAGCCGCACATTAAGATCACATTACAAGCTATCCTCTCCCTCCCTGCTGCCTTTCTGCTGGTGTTAATGCACCAGCCACCAACCGGCAAAGGAAAAGACCCAGGAGTAGTGGCACGGGTAGCGAACCAGGCCCAGGTCTTCTTTGTGCCACATTCTTGTAACCTTTCCTCTAACGGTCATTAACACCACTGTGTTTCCCGTCATCCTCTCCCTTGGCTCAAAGGGAGAGGTGGGAAGGAGGGGGGGGGGGGTGAAGAGAGAGAGAGAGAGAGAAGGAGAGAGAGAGAGAGAGAGAGAGAGAGAGTAAGGCTAATGTAATGTAAGCAAATCACAGAGCACGTGAAGAGCCCGAGTCCTGTGGCGCTGTTGCATGAGTAACAATTGTGCTGAAGCGATGGCGGTGGTACAAAAAAAAGGAGTTGATACAAAAAATGCACATAAATTGCACTTACTTTTCAGCGAGGAAGAAAGAGAGAGAGAGAGCTTTGTCGTACTAGCAAACCCGGAACCAACGCTGTCTGTTGGAAAGTATCCTCCCCGTTTGGAATGCTGCAAGCAGTTTTTGTTTCTCTCGAGTGTGGAGTGCTTTTTATCAATGTGTGTTATTCCTGCTGCATTGAAGCATACGTTTTCTCCCTTCCACTGTGTTACTTTTGGAGTAACCAGTTCCCCTTCCGGGCGTAGCAGCTCTTATTTATTACAAAACCACTGGTTTCACGAGCAGCAGACCGGCAGCGGTGGACCAGCATTGGGTCGGGCAACGGACGACAGGAGCGTTTCCCCTCATCTGTACAGTGTCCGGCATTTGGGTAGGATTGTACCGTAGGGCTGGTAAAGGCAGGAAAGAATCGGTCTGTCTTTCAGGATAGATTAACCCATTTTATCTGTTTTTCTGCGGTTTCCCACAACCTTCAGATGCAATTCGTTCGTGATGGCATGCTGCTTTGCTTTTAGCCATCCAATGACGGGCAGAAGGGAAAAAGGGGCTCACATTCTAGCTGGAATTGCAGTCTGAAGGACTATTGGTAGGACGGATGTGGAGCGATACTTTTGCTTCTATACTGCAGAGAGAGAGAGTGAAAAGAACGGCGTATCTCGAATCAGGGGCTTCATTTTTCATAAATATTCGAGCTGGTGATCGAAGAACGGAAGCACCGGTGAAAGTACCAGTATCGATCGCGCCAGGTATAATACGGCGAGCCGAATTTGTTCCACTCAATCTATCTGCACCGGTATGGAATATGTTAGCGAAAGCTGGATTTGCAGCATGTCTGTTGTGTATTTTATATGGCGCAACCAGCAAAAAAAAACCGGTCGGCCCTTTCTGTGCGCGTTTTGCTGAATGTGATATCAGTTTCGGTTTTCGTTGCGTCGGAAGGCGGTGCTGGGCGGACAGGGTGGCAAAAATTGTCTGAGAAAATTCAGCCGCACTAGTCAGGTCAGAGGATGCAAAGTGGACGACGGAGAGTTCATGCAGGGGCACGGGTTGGTGGTCGGCCGTCGAATGCAAGAGGTTGGGAAATTGGATTTCTGTGGTTTTTTGCGCCATGGGGGCAGAATGAAACACACCTTCGGGGTTGAAATAAATAGCCAAGGTATGGTACCGATGGTTGGAGAGCGGTGGAACAATAATCTGCATTCAATGTAGCTGTAGACTGTGCAAGAAAAGGAGCTTGATAAGACAGAGAGAGAGACGGTAAAATATTATAGAGGCAAGCAAGGGAAAGTTAGAATTAAATTTTCACTCGAAATACGTCTTATGGTGTACATGGTACATCAATCCTACGAAAGTAGTAATTTTAGGACGATGTTTAACAATCTTTTTCGATGTCTAGCATCACAGCTTTCGCATACAGTTCGTACAGTTACAATTCGTAGCGAAGGATATTTTCAACAAAATGATCTACTTTCCAAAAACAAGCTGCCGGCGTACCCCTTTTTTTGACAACAAAAAAGTCAACCGAACGGCGATACGCCAGTGTTGGGACAAGAAATATTAAAAACGCACACCACCTACGAGCAATACCACCACATGCTCACAGCGTTGCAAACGCATGCAAAAGAATGGCGGTGCAAAAAAAAAAACAAAATGAATACATTTTCAATTTTGCCCTAATCAGCTTACTTAACCGAAGTATGAAGTAAGCCCGGGCACAAAAGAGATGAACTGGGAGCAAAAAAGCATAGGACGGGTTTTTGTTTGTACGACACACACACACACACATACACACACACAAACAGGCAAAGCATTCGGGTCGCCGGTTATGGGAGCAAAAAAAGGGTTCCCTGTGCATGATCAACATCTGCTCCCACACTCGACGTTGACGGTTTATGAGGGGCAGCAGCATGGAGAAAAAGCAAACCATGAGTACAAAAAAGTGTACCACGCACAGTATGAATTTGACTGCCGTGCGTACTTCTGCTGTAGGTGGTGAGGAAGATTACCTTTCAAAACCAAAAAAGGCCCAATGCCACCAACCGTGCTCCTCGTGTGCTTTTCCTTCGCAAACGCTTCACGGAGACGGCGCAGTATGCCATGACCATACGTGATTGCGACTGCGAGTGAAACGGGAAAACGGGGATTTCAAAGCAGTAGAATTAGCAGGATAATTAGCTTCGCCCCGGGGGGAGTGGAAGAAGATGGATTTGGTTCCATCGGTGCCTCGTTAAAAGGATCAGATAACAAAGGGAAGATGATGTTTGTCAGTTAGTGAAGCAATCGCAGGCGCTACGTTTAAGCAGAAACTCATCAACATTGACGTCCGTTTTGGGATCGCCACATATGCAAAGAGAATTCGTGCGAACTGAGCTCGCACTGTGATTTTGCAAACAAAAACCGAACAATCAATTCAAATTGACCTTTCGCGACATGTTGAATGGTACTCTGCTCCATTGTTCATGAATAATTCGGCGTAAAACTTGTTGTTCTTCGCCGGTCCGTATCTGTATGTCCCACGGTGGTGAAGCAGCAGCACGTGTGCAGCTTTTATGTTCACATCGTTTTTTATTCTGTTCTACGCCTTTTCGCTGGAAAAATGATTACAATAATACAATAAACGTCACGAGCAATCGCATTTTGGGAGCATTTTTCCATTGGAAAAAATACGTCACAACAAAAAAAAACCAAGTGACTTCTGGTGAACTCGAATGGTTATCGAATACTAACGGCCTCAGCACAATTTTTCGATCGAAAAAATTCGATAGGCGCTCACGTAAAACTGACAGTATAACTATTTCTTTTATACGCCTACATGAAGTTGGTCCCCCATGTAAACAATTTTTTAAAATAATTAATAAATAATTTTTTATCACCCAAAATATTGAAAAAGAACCAACACATTTACCAACTTGCGTTTACATAACGTTTTTCAAAAACATCAACCTTGATTTATGACATTCGATAATTTCCGCAGCTCAATGCGTCGCGGATTTTGCCCCATACAAAGTGGAACGATCGAATTTTTGTAGCATAGTTCATTTTGCTCGTGAGTGTCATGATATACCAGTTTTCAAAAAGACCAGTAAAATGAACACCTTGGCGGCGAAATGAGTGTCAAATGACACTCAAAATGACAGTCGGATCGATCGAATATTTTCGATCGAAAAATTGTGCTGAGGCCGTAAAACTCTATTACCAATCAGTTCTGAACAAGTTGTGAGTCCCTGTTATGGTAAACATTGCTTCTTAAAGCTCGAAAACAGTGTATGAAGCTGCCCACCGAATCATTTACGCTCCACCATCACCATCAAGTGGGCAAGTTTTCTATTTTTAATTTCATCTCCAAAGCCACACTTTGTTTGGCTCTTTGCACCGTTGGCTTGACTTGGCTACTTTAAAATGCTTTTCGAACGAAAGGAAAAAGCGCCACCACAACCATCGTCTGGGATATTAAGTTTTCATTGAAATTCGACGCACACAAGCGCACTCGGCGAGGGGCAGGAGCCTGGGATGGGAACGAAATCAAGGTCTCCCACCGGTTTTTGTTTCCCACTCCCAAAAGACACGGAGAGGCGATCTACCCGAAGTTCTGACGCACAAACGCCAACCAACAGCCAATTGCAACTTGATCGTGGAAGACGTCAGCTTCAAGAAACCATTCGACAGGCGACCCAGAAAACGAACGGAAACGATTCAGAACGCACTGTGTTTTGTACATTTATTCACTCTTCAAGGCTTCCTTCCGAGAACACCATTCTCCCGTTTCCTGGCTCTGCTGGTGTGTGTTCTTTTGGCTTTCGCAGTAGCGCGCGGGTTGCGCGCGGGCTCAAGACCGATGACACCAGGGACGATAGCAATCTTCGCTGGAAAACCACACCTCACCACACTGCTCTGTCTGTCCTGATCAGGTCGGAAGCGGTCGAACCATTTATTAGATTCCGGAATAAATTTATTCCATCGACGCCCGCCCCCCGTTGGTTGGGAAATGGGTGGGCCTGGGAATCGAGTTCGCGAGTCGAATGCTGAGTCAAAGTACAGTGCCCTCTCTCTCTCTCTCTCTCTCTCAGTTCCCCTCGCAACGATATTATGTTGTTGTTTTTCGCTCACTACGTACGAAATATGCGGGTCATTCGTTTTACTGGCGCTTTTGTCTTAAGCATGACACCGAGCGGAAAGAAAGGCTCATTCAATTTCCCGTTTTCTTTTTTCTCTCTCTCCCTTTTTTCGGGCACGATGGACGTTTCTCTTTCGTGCGCACCTTGTGTGCCGGGTTTGTTTTCAACGAAATCCTCATTCCGAAATTGACTTCCCCAGTGGCCCTGAGGTGTCGGGCAGGCATAGTCGGGGTAGGATAAGCACGGTAACTGCGGAACAATACACCCCCTCCCCTCCCCTCCCCTCCCTCCGCGCTTCCGGTTTGGCCGGAGGTGGATTACGCTGGTTTTTACGATTATGCCTATGATTATGTGCT
>AXCO02002914.1:0-25599 GCA_000473525.2 Anopheles melas | reverse complement strand
CTGTAAGAAGCGTCAGCTTACTGACAGCTGCAGCAGTGGCTGCCTACTGGTGGTTTGATTTTTCTCCCTTTCGCTACAAAATATCACCAACCACTGCTGCTTCTGTGCGACTACCCAGCTCAGCTCGAGTGGTTTTGCTGCACGGGGGTGTAAAAATCTCATAAAGCGAGAAAAGGATTATGTTGGAGATTTTGTTGTTGTTCCTGCTTTCAACAAAAAGAGGCGAAAATTACTTTGCTTAGGACTCGAAACCGTTGCTGGTCGCGTCGCTTCATATTCTCCACTATGCGTATACGCGTGGGTGCTTGGGGAAGTATAACAGCCCCCTTTTTCTTACTGCCTTATACCGTCCTTTCTCGTCGTTTGCTGATTGTTTGGCAGATAAGCTACCATCTGGCTGACGGCATCGGGAAAAGTGGCCGATTTTCTGATGGAATTTATGTTGCAAGGTTTTTTCGGCAGTTGCCAACCGGGGAGAGGAACAGTAGCGCACTGGCAGGGGGGCTCATTCACACCGCTGTAAAAATAATTTGACTTTCGTCGAAACACTCCATTCAACCAGAACTGCGGGAGAGAGAGAAAAAAAGGAAAGATGAAAATTTAGATGGTCGTTTGCGGCAATGAGCAAAAAAGGAACTCAAACTCAAAAACTCAAACTCAAACTCACTCAATGCGCGGGCGTTTTTGTACGTGACATTTTCTTGAAATTGTGTATGTGTGAAAAAAGATGCTCAAGTTGTTTTTTTTCTGGTTAGCAAAGCTGGAATTGTCAAATCAGCTATGTACAACAAGCAGTTTTAAAGGTATATAGATAGGAACTGTACTGGATCATAAATATCGTGATGCAATCCAAATTCTGCCTTACTTTGCCACCATCTTGCTCCGACAGTCATCTAATCTCTCCAAGGTCAATGCCTCCCAAGGTTAGCTCTGAGCAAAAATTTGCAGGATGTTTAATTGCGAATGTCTCTCTCGTGTGTGTGTGTGTGTGCTCTGTCTTACATAGCTCGCTGCTAATTTGATCGCCCTTGACCCATAAAATCTAACAAGTACACTTTCGGCCACGCTCAACAGTTTGGGCACAATAGTTGGCTGATCGCCAGCGTACTGTTTGAGGCTGTTTTTGGTGTCCAATTCTTGGCGCGCGATTGGCAACCAGACTCTTCCATGCAAACGTGGCAACCACGATGGTGAGCAAGCTTATTTTTGGCAATGATTGCTTGCGTAGTGTATGGGAGGTAAAAAAATTGACAGTGCCTAGATTTATTATCCTCTTGGAGTTATTTCATTTGCAAATTGGTGTGGTGTCCCAGTTGTGAAATAAAAATATGGATATGTGAAACAAGACATTGGTATTATGAGCAGGTTTGCAAATAAATGTTCAGGAATACTTTATCAAAGGGTATTCATTTTTTAACAGTATCTTCTCTGGTTGTTGTTCCGATTTCTTATCCATCGTACAGAGAGTCTTTATAAAGTAAAATAACTCTTTATGATCTTTTGAGAAGGAAAGAACGAATTGTTGTTGGGTTTTTTTTTATGGAGAATGTAAACGACTCATCAAAAACGTGCGGTTCGAGCGATGAAACCTATTTTCCAGCGAAAAATGTCCGCTTGAACAGACGCTTTTACATTTCTATGCAAACACGTAGAATGATTATTCTCGGAAGAAAAGGAGAAAAGGTTCTGGAGATGGTCGCATGCGGTAGAGTAATGTGGTGATGAAATAGGAGCAGTCAGGTGTGAAAGATGATTACTTAAATCCCACTATACGAATCAGGCTTGCGGAACGAGTTAGCCAGGTTTTGTGAATTTTTCGGACTCGCCATGTAAAAGGGATGAAAAATCTATTTTAAAAATCGTTTAGGATGTTTCAGGATATTTAGGTAAATTTTTTTTCTGATGCTTTGTGCTGCAACACATAAATTTATTATGCCTACCAATGCTCAAACTATCGAGATATTCACACATCGCTCTTTCTTCTCTACTTTCAGGTGAGTGTACTTCAGACGAATCAGCCAGATTGTAGTCTCAGCTAAGTTGTAATGTACTTTTGATGTTTTGTTTAATGTAGGTGTGCTTTTTCTGTATGTTGTGTGCTATCGACCGTTTTAGCATTTTTATTCTGTTTTTGTTCTATTTTTCTGCTTTCTATTTAAATTTTATCGACGTAGTTTGAACATGATCTTATGTGTTCCATAATTCAGTTTAAAGTGAAACACCTATACGACCATGCTTCGAATAGTATAAATGGCATGATTTACGTTTATAATATTAGCATTCCACATTTTGAGCCTGTTTTATTTGTTTCAATTCAACATAAAACATGTGATTTTCATCTGTGAAACAGGTCAATTGATAAGATTTAGGTTTGCAACGCCAAAACAATGGTTTTAAAAGTTTCTATTACATTTAACATTAAAGAGCATATTCGTAATCTAATTCAATCATTACAAATTATATGTTAAATACAGTGGAACCCCTCATAACGAGTCCGCTCCAATGACTCACTCGTTATGCGAAAAACTCGTTATAAGAGGCACTCGTTATGAGGGATCCCACTGTATATCTTATCCTCCGTGCAAGGGTAAACGATTGATCCTATAATCTGTTCCTTTGTTTTGCACCATTTCACCACGATCGTGTAATGAGGCGGACAGAAACGACACATTATTAGCATAGAATTTTGCACAATCAACTTCGCTAGGATACCGATAGCCTATGACCTACGCTGGTCTGGATTGTCTAAACTCACGCTCATTTAATACAATCACGCTACCACCAACTAGTGCTTTTGAATCAATTTTCGTGGCACGTAAAGATTGCAAAACTCTCTTTCCCCCCATCGGTGCGCGATCGGTGTAAATATGTATGTTTGTACTTTTGTTTTACAGCTCTGTGTGGTTTGTTTTCTTCTTTTCCTCGCTGTTTACTGGCACGAACCTTACACAAGCAAGCAATTTTTCGATCGAGTGATTGTGTTACCGTTTTCACCTTTATATATACATATCTGATGGTTTTGTTCCCGTTTTGCGAGTCTGAATGTTTGTTTGAATTTTCTCGTGCAAAATTTATTGTAATATCTACCATTTGTTTACTGTAATGCAGATTTGAAGCTGTATGATTTTTCTTACTAAACCTCCGTAGATCACTATTGTACATCTGAATTTACCAGCTACGTTGGTAAAGATACATTCTGATCTAATGTCTTTTTTGTGTGTGTTTTGGTTTATTTTTCCTCTCTTCTGATTATTTTTTGGATTCTCCTTTCTTTCAGGTTCACACAATTGGCTACCGATTAAGTTTGTGCTTTCGTACAGAAACGAAACTCCCTCCTGCCCCGCAAATTGCGAACCGTTTACGTTCTCTTTCGGCAAAAGCGCCTTTTGGTTTCTCACTCGCGGTTTCGTCTGACTTTGTAACTTGTTTTGAGTGTGTTGTATTTTTATTTTAAATTCCGCGAGACACATTCGCAATAAGTGTTCGGTCGGCATACTCGGCGTGATACGAGCATCCCACCTCGACGTCACATATTCATGCCATCATACGAAACATCACCTGTAATTTTGTTTTGTTGAGCAACAAAAAAAAATCACCTTTCTTTCTTCTCCCCTCTTATTCACCTTCCGCATTCACAAACACTACCCTCAAGTGAACTGAACACAGACACAGACCAAAAGCAATACCTCCAGTTGTGCACTAGCAAAAGTTGTGTGGAACAAGTTTTGTGGCCCGTTGCATCAGGCAAAGCGTTCAGTCTGCGACTGAATTTTCCAGTCAGCACCAGGCGCCTCCATCCGCGCCCGGGCGATTCGTCTGCGGCTCTCACACACAAATGTACGTGTTTCATCCATTCTGCTCTTCTAAGCCTCGTTCTACCATTTCCGCATTTACACATTTTCTATTTTCTTCTTCATGTTTTTGTTCCTTTTCCGCTCGTTACTTCGTTCTCGTTGGTTTCATTAAGTTGCTTTCTCTATTATGCCCTGCTTTCCTTCTTCCTCCATTGTCTATTGCGTCATTATACGTTTCATTGTGCGTGCGCGCGAGTGTGTGTGTGTGTCTATCGATGTCAGCATAAAGTTTATTGTTTCTTTCGCTATCAGTCGCTTTACGTCTCGTCAACACGTTCGTCTATAACACGTTCGTCTATAACGTCTATATTTCGTTCACTCTTTAAAGATTCATGTAATTCCGCAGGGTTGCATTATTTTTGTACTGTGTTGTGATGCTGTACTTTCGCCAACCGTGTTACTTTTGTTTTTCCGAAACGATGCTCAATCAGGGTACCGTGTTTTGCTTATTTAATTTGCTCTTCCAACTTGTGTTGCGGGTATCAGAGGACATTCAATGTTTGGTAGAGCGCTTATGATAGCTTTGCTCTTTTTTCCTTTATGTCCATGCTACTAAAACTTACTCGTCGAGTGGTGGTTTGTTTCCAAATTTCATAACTTCTCGCAACCAATAATTTGGTTTCTTGATAAATCGTTGCTATCAAAATTTAGTTTAAATTTTCTATCTGTGTAGCTGAGACATAAAATATTGTTTCGACTGAAATGTAATTCGCTACATTTCACATACAAACTTCTCTTTTCGTAAGGCGACTGTTTCTAGCTGCCCTGTTCGCGCTGAAGTCGACATTACATAAAACCGCCTGAAGGTATGCAACGTGCGTTACGTTGATGTGCCGTACGGAGCGATCCATACTCGATATAGATGTAGTGTGGTCGTTCGGAAATTGCATCGTTACTGCTTATTCAATGCGCTGGATGGTCGTAAACAATTCACAACAATCATTTTTGCCATAATCGTCATCATTTAATCGACTTTAATCGCGCCAAGTTTTCTTCAAGGTTTGGGCTAGTTCTCTGTAGACTTGGAGGAATGGATTGATGAGTATTGTAAAACTTTTTCCCTTATTGTTATTTCTTTCGCATTATTTTTCTGCCAACGTAAGCCGTTTGGCTCTTTTATTGCGGAAATACTAGAGAATAAATGTTCCTTTTAGTGGCAAACTTAGGTAATGAAATTGCCTTTGTTTGCCATTCGAAGTTCAATTTCCTCTTACTCCAATGGCCACCTTTTCCAACTTTCCACATCTAGCAGTGTGCTTATCAATTATGGATAAAAGTACAATAATTGGTCGACAGTGATCATTCAAAAACAACAACAAAAAACGCTTTTCGTCAATTCCTAAAACAATTCAGTGGTTCGCTTATAACGAACATTCAACGAGGTAAGCAAAGCTAGTGCAGAAAAGCAGTGATCGCTCAACCCAAGCTCTCTTTGTATGTACGTTTCTCTACCACTCCCGTTTGGAACAGGACGCCGCGCTACCACGTGCTTGATTTGCATGGAATTTGCTCACGCTTGCCGATGCTTGGTCGTTATCCGCTAAGCATCCCGCATCCCATCGCCTCGTTAACATATCCTCGGCCTCTTCCTGCGCATCTTTCTGTGGCTCATCATCGCCATCTCCGATTAGCTTTTTCGTCGTCGTCGTCGTCGTCGTCGTTTGTCGCCGTCGAGGACACTGTTGCGCTAGGCGAAGGGCACGGGCGCGAGACGGCCGTTTGCTGCAGCGTTCGCTTTCGCCACCGAACTCTCCGCCTCGGTCGCGATGACAACGCCATCTCGTGACTGCTCGCCGAAGCAGCGCACCTTTAGTGGTGCCGGGTCGGGTGGCTTCAGCGCACACACTTCGTCCTCTTCGTCGCTTGCCTCGTCGACGGCCGGCAATGCGAACTCCATCGAATCGTCACTCTCGTTCGCTAGTGGTACGTTTTGCTGCTTACTTCTCATTGGGTAGCGTTTGTTGGGTTTGATGAGTTTCTTAGTTTTTGGTTTATTGGCTTCGGTTTTACACGCTTGCACACTTTCGTTGTCATGTTCATTGATATTAGTACCTTTTATGTTTCGTCAATTTTAGGGAGAAGGATATTTGAAGACAGTTTTTGTTGAGCTCCACATTTCTTTCTCTTGTGTTCTAATATTCATGTTTTATTATAATTTAAATTATGCCATTTTACACAGTACGCTAGGTTAGTAATGTTACGTCATTACATTACAATTCAATTATTTCATCATCCTCGTTCAATCAAAATCGTCCCGCTAATGTGTTTTCCCTCGTCAAGCATCAGCCTCCACTCATGATAATGTTTCGTTCTTGTTGTTCCATTTTGCTCCAACCCAAAACCAATAAATCGTGGTTCATCGCCGCCTGTTCGTTCCGTTCTGAACCCGAAACACCATACAAAACATGCAAACAAACAAATGAAACCAACTCCTTACACCAACTGCAAAACATCCCTACCATACCGACGCCGCTACACCGTTCCAAACCGTGCGCGATGCTTCTCTTCCTGTCGCTCTCTGTCGTGTAAACGCGTGTTCGGTGTGCCGCTTGCTGGGTCCCACACCATCCCACACCACCATACCATCCATCCATCCACCATCAGTGAGCGGCAGTCCGACGAAGCTGTCGCTCTTCGGTAGCAATAAAATGTCGACCACGGGCAGCCCACCAACTCTACCGACCGGCCCGGGCCCTAGCCGGCAGCGGTCCCTGCGCGATCGGCTCCGCGAGGGCATTACCGGAAGTCTCACCTGGCAGTAAGTCGTTGTTTCCGTTGTTCTGCTCTTTAAACTCACTGTTATGTTTTACTCACTTGGGTTTTGTGTTTACTTTATTGCGGAGACGGTGCGCGACTGGTGTGCGACAGAGTAGGCGCCGTGCACCGGTTCCACCGGTAGTGTGTTGTGTAGCGTTAGCAAATCGGTAGCAAAAATGGTACGTTACCAGCTGTAGTCACGTTCTTCCACACCTTTTGCACAAAGCGCGTAGGTAGACATCACTCACTAGCCACAATTTGCTTGCGGTTGACACACCGCGCTCTAAGCGCGTTCCTAGTGAAAACATGCCAGCAGGCGGTGGTGGGTCAGTGCATCTCATGCCCATCGAAACAGTTAGAACGCATCATTTTGTTGTTTTGAACGGTGTCGTTGAGGTACTTTCAAAAGACGTTTCACTGTCATTCGCAGCTAGAGTAGAAGTTAAGTAGTTGTTTTCATAGTAGTTGTTTTTTTTATCCTCTCATTCTGTCCTGTGTTGCGTGATACGTGTTTTCTCTATACAAAATTGTATTTTTAACTGTTTATCAAAAGTATAGCCAAAGGTCCCTGAAAGACTCGAAAAAGTCCCTGCCAACCTCTCCAGCTAACCCTTGCAAACGTTGTGGTACGAAAGTGAAAAGACGGAAAAGGAACTTGAAATTCCTGTACAGCTTACGCAAAAACCGTAACTACTACGCTTCCAGTACGGGCGACGACTGGTGGCTTGAGGAACGTGATTTCCCTGCCCCGCGACCGGTTTATGCGCTAATTCTCCGGTACGGTGGGCAAACTACATAGAGCACACTATTTATAGGCAGACGGCGATGCGCATTCCGCCACGATAGACGGAGCGGGTGAGGATATAAAATACTGGATCACTGCGCGACAGTCTTGACACACTCATTAGCACCGTTCGGCCAGCTTGCTGCGGCCCCGTTCTCGCAGCTTAAGTACACTCTTTTAATGGTCAACACGCGCTCGTGTTGTTGTGGCGCACAGTGGCAGGCTGCAAATCGAAAGGAGGCCATTTCCGCAACCGGAAACCTGTGCCCGTGATGAGAGGGGAGAGGCATGACGGAGGGGGTACACACGCGGCGGTACACTCGGAATTAACGCGTGCATTGATCGTCGATCCGGCTGCGTCGGCTAAAGCACGTGCGTTTTTGTGCTGGACTGCGAGTCGCAAGCGCACGCCACGGTATAGGCGCGCAGGGCAGCGTCATGCGATCGATGCTATGGAGCGATTTTGCATTTGCAGCTTTGGTGTACATGTGTCGTTGATCGATTGAAGTGTTTGTTTCTACTTCTTACTGAAATAATTAGGAGTGGTACTGTTGTTCGTTTTGCTGCTTTTATAACATAACCCTATCAGAAAGTAAAATGTCATTGCTTGCTGTGTTTCGTTAGCTAACTTTTAGATGTATTGTGACATTTTGGCGTACAACTTGCTCATACATTTGCTGCCTGTAGCGCATTGCTGCTGTTGTGTAGAATTGCTTTACGCAATCGTTTCATGTTGTCAGCTAACCCTGCTTTACTTTTATATTCTGTAATATGTGCATGCATGTTGTGATGCGTTAACTATTAATATTAAAATAATACAAAAAAAAATGGTGACACTTCAAAGTAAGTATAACTGAATTTAATCGTTTATTTCGAATAATTTATTTCCAAATATATAAACAACTACAGTCGTCCATTTGATGTCAATCAGTAGTTCGTACTCCTGGAGCACTCCTGGTAACATTGATGCACCATTTCCCCAGGAGGAATCAAAAGGCAACCGGGCGTTACGAACAAACCTGCAAACAACGATGGTTGACCTTTAGCAACGAATGGGGACGTGTCGGTCCCACCATCGGATCGTTTTTACAAAGTGGTTCCTTCGGGATCGCGCAACGGTTTATTGATCGGCGTGATTGAAATATCATATTCAATTTATCCTGCAACCGAGAGGGCGGAATTGCGTACTTTCCTCGCCGTGCTGTGGGGATGTGTTTTTAACCAATTTCACTCAATCAACCAGGACTGTCCTTCCACACCGAGAGTGAATGGTTGCGCTGGATGGATGGCCTGTGTTGTGCGAACCAGCTCAATCCCAATCCCAGAAATTGAGCGCAAACGAATCGGGGCGAAACATTTTCGCATTCTTGCGGAAGCACGATTGCGAACCCACACCCTTTACCATCCCACATCGGCATGTGCGGTGAACGTGACTTGTCACATTTCGGTGCTGTCTGACATGTGTGCCTTCACGCGGAATTCGCTCCGTTGGCGGACAAAAACAAAAACCCGGAATCGAACGGCCGCATCCGGCGTGGGGAGGGAGGCTCTCGATTCTTCTCTGCTTCGTTCTCTGTTGCAAATGAGCGCGAACGTGCGTGCGTATGGCCAGGTTGCGTGCCAAACGTCCGTACACACGATCCGGCCAAAGATTATGCATATTAAATTAGCCGTGGGGCTCACGAATTTCGGCTCCCAAATTTTGACTCGCACAGCACACAGGTCGCCTTTTGATGGGTGAATGACGCTGCATTTAAACTACCCATGCCATCTGCATGTTAAGCTGCAAAATGGATTCCCTTCTACTGTAAGGTGACGCAAGGGTGTTTTGACGCAGCGTGTAAGCAAACAAACGAGCCCTGTGTGGCTGAGAGTGGCCCACGCGAGTAAGCATTCAATTTTTGAAACGATATTTACCAACAACTCCCCAGCCCGATTGATTAGGGGGGCGGTCAGTGGTGCAGCAAACTCTAGCGATCACAAACATTGGGGCCTGTTTTGTCCGGTCCAAAACAGTCGACCCATCGGTTGACGGGTGACGCATCAAAAACCAACATCGAAAACGCAATCCCGCTTGAAGAACAATGTTCTCGCGCCTCTGGGGGTGAACGAAAGGTTGACTGTCACTTGGAGAGCAGACCACAGCGTAGACCGCCAACCCGGCCGGGGTGCAGACCTGTCTGTCATCTCCATTCGTGGTCGCGCTGGTACAGGCTTGACCTTGCGTTACACAGAGCCCTTTTATAACAACGGTTGCGGGTCAAAGCGGCTGAAGCTAAATTGTTCACTGGTGTTGACGGAAGTGATTTTTTTGGGAGGCAAAAATACACCGCTTTTTCGATTTGATACGTCGTGAAGCACAGGGCTAGGTCAAGTTTGGCTTCTCTTGGTATCACTTGATCATCAAACTCGAATGCCCTTTTCCAATGTCACACTCTCACGAACACGATGAAGTAGATGGAAGGTCGAAGGGCTTTGCCTGGATGCGGTTCAGTGTTTTGTTGTTATGCTATTGTTATGGTGGGTATATCTGGCTTGACAGCTATGTTTCCGTTATTTCCGTTTTCCGCAACGGTTTCTTGCAGGTGAAGGACCTGTTCAAGCGAGGCAATCTAAAGTTTATTTGGACAAGGACGCACACGCGGATTCGATTAAATTGAAACTAGGTAGTAAAAGCTCTATAGCTTTAAAGAAACTTCACAAGTAAAGTAGAATCCTAAATATCATTCTTTGATTTATCTATTCAATAAATCAGTTTAGCGTATGTACATAATTGAAAAGCGATCTTCAGCAGCAAGAGTTTAATATTTATTGCTATCTACAAGCCTAGTTGCCTGTGTGAGTTCTGTGGTGTCGTGCGAAATGGTTGGACTGTCACACGGCACATAGTGAGTTCGAATCTGATTTGGATCTGTAACCGACACGTAGCAAAGAACTTTTGAATTTGAGGACTTGGTTGTAAAAAATATGAGTTTTATATCACATAAGGGCATAATATAGTAAGAAGTTACAGAGAGCAGCAAATTATCGCGTGTAAAAAGTTTGTTGCCTAGGTAACAAGGGGCATTTATAACTTTAATGCGTGCGAAGACTGGCCACGCTACATTTAAACGACTTCTCGCTCTCTCCTATTTTCACAGTTTCATCTTTGTTGTTGTAATGGATTAACAAGTTTGTGCGTTTTCTTTTGATACTGTACTTCCAGCAATAAAGGTGTAGTTAAGCCTATATTTTAACCATTACTTCGGTGGCAAATCGCCGATCAGCTTTCGCGAAGCTGATCCGGGCCAGCGAATTTATAGCGTGCGAAGGGACGGACTGCCTGCCTGCCTGCCGAACATGAACGTTAAGCTCCATCTTACAAGCGATTTACACGGCTGACCGCTTCCGCTGATGGAATTGTACGATATGTTTTACCTTACACCGGTGGCATCAGGCTCGCACAATTGCATCGCCCAAACTGACTAGAAAGAAGGAAAAGGAACACGCTCTGCGTCCAGAAGTGCGTGCGTGAAACTGGAGCATATACGGGCGCGTGACCTTTGGCTTCTTGCAGTCGTTGTGTGCTTTCTTTCCTTCGCCCTGCGCGCGGCGGACCTGCAAACCGGTAATCCCGATCCCACATATTCCATCACGCGGGACGCGAGAATGATTTAAAGTTCAATGCAATTCATCGACCTTGCCGGTGGGTAAATGTAAAAGCCACTGCCGCCGATTGCCGTGTCCAATGCGATCTCGTATCTCTTTTTTTTTCTCCGCCTCCTGGGAGACGAAATTCGCCTGCACGCACGCTCTGTTTTTTTTTTGTTTCAAGTAAAATTCTTCAAGTAGAAGAGCGAGCACGACAAAGAGAAAATAAAAACAGCGGAAACGGAGCGGGTAGAATTCGCGAGAAAAATACGGTCAGATTACGCGATAACAATTAAGGATTATTACCGTGATTGTTTGATTTCTTCTTTTGCGGGCAGCCCATTAAATAACGTGCTTCCGTTAACAACACCTTGTTGTGTGCGGGTAATTGAGATAAAACGGCCCGGGGTGCAAATTTATCGGGGAGGGGGGGGGGGGGGGGAGCTGCGGAAGCCACACTTACCCGCCGATTAGTGGGGCGAGGAAACTTCATTCCTTGTGCGCATGCCGGTGGCGTCATTGTATTTTGATGAGGAAATGAAAAAAGAATAGATTAATTTGCGGTGCTTCATTCTGAGCAGCTGATCGTCCATTACAAGAGAGGAGAAAGCAAGGAAGCCCAAAATATGTAAAAATGCTTCTAGAACATTTCATGCATTGTTCCTTACCTCCCTCCTGCTCCAATCATAGTTCAGTGAGTCCTTTATTTACCTTTGTTTAACAAGATTATCGCATGTATACGATCCCTTTAATTTACATTCGCCGACATTGCAAGGATCTGATACGGGTCTTCCCTTGGGGGCATTCTGTGGCAACGCGCTGTATTATAGGGCAAGGAAAATCTTTTTTCGCAATGCAAAAGATCCGACCACGCGTCCTTGCATGTCCCGCCGACCGTCTCAATCGATCCATCGTTCGATCGATCATTTCTGGGCGTGAGAGTCAAATCAAAACGTTTAATAATCAAACACCCTCAGCGCGTGTGGCGGAGTCTCCGTTCGTATGGCGTAGAGCAACACACAAAAAAGCCACCCATGCAAAGGCGATCGTTTTTGCTAAAGCGTTTTGAACACTCCAGAAAGTGTCCGCTGCTTCTAGAGCCTGTTTACGTGCGCGCGCGCGTGTGTGTGTGTGTGTTTGCGCGGGGTTAGATCGCGATAAACAGCAAGGTGGAAGGTCAGCATCGAACTGGGCCTGCACCGGTTCATAACTTAATCAATTTCAATATTAACTTAACCATTATGGTCGTTGAATTATTCATCAGATTGCTGTTGTTGCTCTACGCCGCTGCAGGAGATGCTGGTGGTGGTGGCTCGCCGATGGTTGTTGGACACGCTGCAGCCACCTTTCGCCGGCAGCGAGCTGGCTCGAGAGCTCGGCTTAAGTTCGGGAACAGGTGTGTTGCAAGCGGTTACAACGGTTGGATGAAAATCTCGTTAAAATTGCATCGTCCTTTCGCTCCAAAGGCGTGGTGCGCCTTACTTGGTAGTACCACCACCGCAGCGATGTCTTTGCGCAGCGATGGAGGTAGAATAGAATAATCAGTTTAACATTAGCTGGTAGTGTCCTTAGCGTTGCACCGATTTTGCACTATTTGTAATGGTTAAGTTTAACGAGGGTAAAATTGAACTTTTAGACAATGTGAATTGAAGGAAAACAAATGATAGTAGGTAGTAGGTGTATTTAACGTAATTTCGAATTATTATTTTGATTATGACGCAAGCACCAACCTGTTGCATCGTACAATGGCATTGTTTAACATTCAGGAACTTTTCGTTCCATCGCCTCCACGGTACGGTCGAAGGTTCCTGCTATCCTCTCGTGCTGCTCCTTGGCAGCAGACATTAAACGAGCAGGTTGTAGGCTGGCAATTAAATGCAAACGCCGTGTCGAAACTGTCACCACTGGACGACCAAGGAGAAGCAGCAGGACCGAGCCCGGAAGACCTCGTCCTACAGCGCAGTGGCGCACGGAAAGCACTTCCCGCTGGCTCGCTGGATTGGATTGATGGACGTAATCAAATTAGATGACACGAAGGAAGATGGGTTCCCTCGGCGATTGGTTTCCAGAGCCAGAGCGGACGTGGCGTTTGCCATCATGCAATATAATGCGCTGCAGTGCTGGACCGAAACGCACGAAACGTCAACAGTATTCCACTGAACGAGCCACAGTTCCGCAAGCGGCATGTTGCAATTGCGTTATCACGAACACAACCTCCGTAGGCTGTGCTCGGGCTCTGGAAAACGGGGAAAATGCCGTTGAGAGCCGACCAGCACGCACGCACTGTGACTGATGTTGGGTGTCCGATTCAATTATGTCTACCATTTTTCATGTCAAATTTGTGCCGTTGGTTTCGGGCGGGGTAGCTATGTCCCAACTCCATTTGTGCTCAATTGTATAATGGACTTTCCTGTTGGTAGTGGTATACTTTTTTTTTGGGGGGGTAACGAAGAGTCGTGTGAAATGTGTTGCAGGATCGAAAACGTTTTCATGTTACATATTATTCATATTACAATCGAATGAATATCAATTATTTCGCACATAAAAGCATGCAATTGCATACGAAGTGAATGTATCTTTGCAAACAACTCTTAACACACGGTCTATCCATGGTGTTTCCTGTACCGTTCTCGGTACTTTTCACTCGCGCTAGATACACATATTCTCAAGGCCATCAAAACACGGCCACAAACCTAAGCGAGCGAGCGAGCGGGAATCAGTTCTGACGTGCTGCCCGAGATCCGTAAGCAGGATAATGAAAATTTTAAAATCAAATCAAGCAATGCCGCGCCATCCAGTCCACCCACACGAACCTTAGCATTCAGCTCTGCCCGGCTGGTGTTTAGTGTGTTTAGTGTGTGTGTGTGTGTGCGTTGGTGTACTTTTTGCGCCAGGAAGCAAACCATGCTCTGCCCCCTTTTGTTTCAGTTGCGGGTTCGTCCATTCGTCCTGACGCCACGGTCTGTGATAACGCGAGCGCTTGTGCCGCGAATATATTTGCATCTCATCAGGCACGTAAGCGAATTGTAATTCCACCAAGCACGGTGATGCGGCACCGCGCGTAAAGCTATCAGCGCATCGTTTTTACGCTGGGGCTGCGAGCAGCCTCCTGTGAAGCAACTGTGAAGGAGAGTGGGTAACAGGAGGGTAGGTGGTAATGATGTTGGTGGACACACCCACCGTCCAATGACGAATAGAACGATCATTTGGGGGGGGATGTGCGCGTTCGTCGTGTGCCGGCAGGTTGTGCGGAATTCTAATTGCATCTCCTCGCAATCTCCGGCCAACGTGCTGTTGCGGGCGGTTTTTTTTCAGCGTTGCGGACGCAGCACAGTTTGCATACGTAAGTTGGATGCTGCTCGTAGGCGAACGAGCGGTGCGAAACGTAATTATGCTCTTCGTTAGTGTGTGTGTGTGTAACAGGGACACGTGATGTTTATCGAATCTAGCAAAAAAAACATCTAGAAAAGAAAGGGAGAGTGAGAGATCGGCTATGCATTTTTAAGATTTTAGTAGGAATGTTTTGTCCACGTGCCATCCAAAATTACTTTCTTATCAGTGATACTTATCGTTCGCCAGATAAGCTTAATTTGGTATAACAGCAGCTGCTGTTGGACAGCTTGAACAGATCATTCTGCTAAGTTTTGCATTTGCTTGAACTATAATAAACAAAGTAATTCAGCTCCTATCATCTTCCAATCATCTTAAAGCGCCTTCTTGCACCGTATCAAACCCAATCCAGCTGAATGCGGTTCTGTGATCTTCAAGGGTACAACCGACGCGGGCTTCTCTTAGTTTGATACCGCAGCTGAAGGGCAGCGAAGAAATTCTATACCCTCTTGCCTAACACTTTGTGGCGTTGTGCGGCCTTGAGCGGGGGAAGTTCGATTTTTCTCCGTAGCCTTTTTAATGCCTAATGAAATGAAAACAACACCCGAACGTCCTTATCCACTCTCGGTTGCGGGAGACACAATTACACACCGAAAGCAAGTTTACAAACCCTTCCAACGTGTATGCCCTCCGTGCGGCCGTTCAACCCATTTATACATAGCAGCAGCAGCATAGGGTCGTTTTACATGGCGATGAACTCTGAAAACTATCGCATCGCATATACGCACCCCAAGACCCGTAAGCACATCCATCTCCGAAGAACCGTCCCCGGGGACAGGTTTGTTTGTTTCTTGCTGTGCGTTTGTCTGCTGCTTTCATTTTCGCACTGTACTGATGACAAATCAGTACTTTTAAGACGATTCAGATGCCCAGATGCGTGCGTTTCGAAGGAAGGACGACGAATAACTCTTTATTGAATGTAAATTATCCATCGCGGTAACGATTCCATGCGATGATGGGGTTGATGTGCGTGCTGAAAAGAAATACAGCCAATGGTCCCATTATCGGCTACCGGAATGCCACGTCCGGAAAATAATAAATTAAATGAAAAGAAAAATAGTGTCCACACACCGGCTTGTAAACAACCGTACCAGAATCTCTCGACCCAGTGCTCTTGTTTGTGTCTTGCGCCTTTTCCGGTCTTTTGGGTGCTTCTGTGCCGTGATCGAACCGATTGGCGCAGGTGAATGTCGTGTGTTAAACCAAGAAGGAGCAAGTATACGACTGAAAGGGGGATTTGTTCTTCCCTTAACGCTCTGTGTCGTGCCTTGTCAACAACAACTTGTTTTTTTGTTGTGTTTTATGGTGCTTACTACCTGAAATTAACGCATGAATGTGCGATTGGTATGTTTGCTACATCACTATCTCTCTCTCTCTCCAGAGCACAAGACGTGATTAATCGGTACTTCATCAGCGACAAGCAAAAACTCAGCCCCGTTACGAGAAGGATGATAAAATTTAATGTCCCCAATTATTTGGAACGTGTAAGACGCGTGTGTTGATGTCAAGTCCCTTTGATGCAGCTTAAGCACCTTCAACTTTGTTGATGTGTTCCAACAATTTAAACTATTTAAAGCGAACAGAAAAAAAGTTTATGTCGATAAAATGTAACACTTGTATACACAGGATTATTTGTACGATTTTTATCAGAAACAATATAAATGAATGTAATAAGGTGTACTGTTTATTATTAAGAACTCACTTTCATTAAGTGTACGGCGTCCCGAACCACGCCGACCGTATCGGGGCCATGCAGTCTGTTGAATTGCGTGTTGAACGAATTTTGGGTGAAACATTTTATGTTTATTTTATTCAATTCTTACTCCATTCCGCGCCCACGAGTATATAACCGATTGGCTATTACATTGTTTCGTACGCGTTTAGTTTGATTTCGCCGTGCAACAACACTGTCGGTGTTACAAGACATCATACCCGCGCACACCCGTACACACAGCCAGTGTAGGGTACAGAGCCCGCCTGCCCAGATCCGAACCAATCTAGATCGAAATAAATTGAAATTGATCGTTACCGACGAGTACGACCCCACCGCGCACACACCACCAGTACGAAGCGAGGTGGATTGAGTACTACGAACTCCTCCAGTCACTGTGGCGGGAGGAACAGTTTTTCCACCCCATGTCGTCGATGTGCAGCAGTTTGTTGGCAAACGTGCCGCTGACAGCGTACAAGCATGAGTGCTGTTAGCGCGCGCGCATTGGGCTTGTTGCGTTTCAGGTTGTGGCTCGATGATCGTACGCAAGGTTCACGCGATCGTAAATCGTCCACTGCACCGCGAAGATATCTCTCGCCCAGGCCAGTTTTATACACCCCGTGCAGCTGAAATCCATCGTTTTGGGACGCTTTTTGCAATTGGAAGAATCGATGGAATGGTGGGAAGAGCACTGCAGCAAAAATGGCTGGAAACGATCGTTTGTTCTGCAAGAATTATGCTGCGAGCGGTTGTGGCGGTGTGGCGTCTGTAAGACAAGTTTATGATTTCCGTTCAATTAATTCTCGAAACCAATCCGGCTCGAGGTGGGATGATGGAAAATTGGCCCTTTCCAGCAGCAGGAAGGGATGGGCCACGAACCCATTAAAAAATAGAGCAAAAGTCAATGTCAAATGTTGAACTTCAAACCCGCGCGGAGTAGAAGACTGGGGAAGAAGCTGTATAGACTTGATTAATTTTTTTTTCAGCAGTCACAGCAGTTCCATATCTCTCTCCTTCTCTCTTGTACGTCTTTTTTATCGCTTTCTATCTCACCCATTTTCAGCGCCCAGCGGATCAAATTCGCTGCGTGGTTACGTGGAGGATCCACGGCGTAGCGTCCACGCGTCCAGTACCGCGCTAGAACTCGTCCCAGACTGCTGTCGGGTACTTCAATGTCGGTCGTCTAAGAGGAGGGGGTTCGTTGTCTGCGGTGGTGTCACTCGCGGAGGGTGAACACTGTGGTTCCAGCTCTGCAGCCGGTGGTGGTGGTCCGCACACCGCAGGTTGATGATGCCTTGAACTTGGATTGTTTTTCTTCGCCACCACCCCCACCACCAACGGTCCCCCCCCAGCATCGTCCATCTTGATCATCGTCAGAAGCGTATGAGCGATCGCCAACCGGAAGGCTTTCGGGCGACCGCGGTCAGGGACGGCTTTCCTGTCCGCCGGTTGATACGATTAATTGTAGCGAAATTGTTTTGACAATCGCGCATACCCATCGGCGTCCAGAGTGGGGCAAACTTGACCGTAAGAGGGAGATAAAGAACCAATAGAAGGGAAAAAGAGCACGTCTGCTCTACTCCAGATGTGTTGTTTGACAAAGATGTATGCGTGACTAAGTGGGTGAGCGTAAGAATACATTATTGCTGCCCCCAAGAGCACGTCGAACGCTTGGAATACGGAATTTATGAGCCACAGTGTTGCAGTTTATGATGCTGCCGATGCGGTGCTTAAAGTTGATGTTTATGGACCAGGGCTTGCGAACCGATCTTAAAGGCCGATGCTGTTGCTTGAAGATATTGCTCCTATGTTTAGTCAGATGTTTGATTAGAATGATTTATTGGTGGAATAAAATGAAAACCTATATCGGTGTTCAGCTTCGGAGGAAGGGGGGGGGGGGGCATTATGTCAACTCCCGCGTTGTGAAGCTTTAAACGAGTCATGGAAATTAATCATATCGAGGAAGCATAATCAAAATCATTGACCTTACGGTTTTCGCTCACCAGAACCGTGTGCCTTGTTTGCGGCGCTTTTGCTGAGCAAACTGTCTTGAATGCATCCTTGAACCTGCTGTCTATCACCAACGGCACAAGCAGCGCAACCGGCATGGTGGTGAAAGACTGATCCGCCAAAATGGCGCTGTACTGAGGGATTAGTTGACGTGTCCAAAGCTCACACACTTTGGCTTAACCCGTGCCGGAAAGCTTATCGGTACAAAATTCACACGTCTGCGTCGTTCTGAATAATGAAAGCGGCAATAAGATAAAACAATTCTCCTCCTCCTCTTGTTCCGTTGTACCCATTCGTTGTCCAACTCAAACGTCCAATGATCAAAAGCCGCAAGTGTTGCGCTTCCGGGTCACAGACACACTGGCTGTCAGTTCCGAACTGGCGCGCGCGCGCGCAAAGGCGATCTCGAGAAGCTCGGGAGGCAGGAAGGGAAAGATGCTAACCGCAATCCACCGGTTCCGACATTCCGAACAAAGCCGCCCTGCTCCGGATCTGGCCTGAGTCTGGGCTGACTGCGGCGCCCGGGCAAGGAAAGGGCACTGAATTGAATCGCAAGTGATAAAAAGTGGTCCCTCGGTAGGGGGCCAACGACGAGAGTAACAGCGAGGCGCGGGTTTAGTACTATTGTTTGGCTAGGTGGCTGGTATAATCATATGCAAATCGTATACATCCCCGTTCCGGCGCGAGTGACACACTCAAACACATACGCGCGCACAGACGACGCACTCTGTGGCATACATTAATAAATCGATTTGTTCCGCGGGATGTCGGCACATTTACTCGCGGGAAAGTGGGGTGGCTGATGCGTATGAGCGTGTCTTGTCTCTGTGTAAACCGTTGCGAAGAGATGCTGTTAGTGTGGCGAGCAATTGCTACCAGCAGACGAATGAAAAAAGTCGTCCCAGACGGCGAAACGAGTTAAAGTTTTGCCGCTGTGTGGGCCGCGAGAAATTTAACCTGCTGCGTGCGCGTGACCCTGGCTACGTTTCATTCCGGTAACAAAATGCGGCTTCAGGCGGTGGGGACTGGTGGTGGAGTGCAGGAAGAAGAAGTTTATTCTTTGTCGTATTTAACAAGGGTCCAAGAAAGTCCAGTCTGAAATCACGAACCCTTGTCCTGCTCGTTGGCCCAGCACGATTCATACCATTAAACGGAAGAATTGGGAAGCTTTTTCTTCCGGAGCAACTTTGTTTGAGTAGGAATTTCCTGGGCGCTGCAGAAATCTTTCCCTTTCCATAAAGGAATTTTCCTCCTTTTATCTCGCTTGTAAATGTCCTGTTGCCTGGCATCGTTGGCATCGGCATCGTAAATAAATGGTCGACGCTTCCGATACGCTCAAATGTACTTTTGATGTCGGTTTTAATTGACTAGCTTGTTCGAATTTGATAAGGTACACATCGACACACACAGGCACCTGACCGTGGTGGTGGTTGTAGGTGGTCCCTTTCTTCAGCTACGCATGTCGGCCGTGTGCTGCTCCTGTCCATTTAAAGCGATCGAAACGACCTTTCACTCCCGTGCAATTGAGTGCCACGATCTCAAGGATGCACACAGGTTTGCCCGTTGCAGTGCGGCGTTGTATTGCGTGGGGTGTATAAATAATAATAATAATATAAAAAAAACTTATCCCAGATTACGCAGGAACAATCCTCCAAAAAGGTACGACTACGGCCTCACAATGTTGAACACCTCCAAGATACGGATCAGCAGACACTTAATGTCACAGCAATTAATCATTAACAAGCGCAGCGAACGCGTCAGGTCTCTCCGTGTCTTCCACATTATTCGCGCAGGAGGTTCCTCGGAGTTTCCATCCGGACCGCGTGGTTCCGGAAGGGTACTTGACCACCGATCTGGCCCGATGATATTACGATCCACTATCGATCTGCTCGATCAGTCGACGAGTGATTCCTCATCGCAGCAAGTGCTCGATCGATTATGTGTTGCGGCAGTTCCGGAGCTGCGCTGGTACGAATGATGAAGTCATGCCTGCACTTAGTCCTCGTGCGGTACAGATCTCAGACTGTTTGCTGTGCACAAAGTGCTCTAGCAAGGTTTTCCGGGCAGCAAACGACATTGGAGACCTTGCGTAGGCGAGTCGTAAGGAGAGAGAGAGAAAAAAAAACACACGCAGTCAACACAATCACAACCGCGCGCAGCTCCATTCTTCAACTTCTAGTGCTGACAGTTCTAGTCAGTCTCAAATGTTGACCGTATTTCTAGGCCGTGTGTCACGTTGCGGTGCGTGGTGTGCCTGTAAGCGTTGCTGTCATATTTTTGTTTGATCAAGGATGTGTTTCAACAGCTTAAAAAGTGCTACTGCCGGTCCGGTTTAGCAACTAATCAAGTGTTTGGCGGATCATATTTGAATTAAAGTCAGATTAGTGTGCAGTGTGGAAGTCGTTGCTCTCTGTCCAGTTGAGATTGTCAATTCAATGCTATTTGTTCAGGCTGTTGTTCCTTAATAGTATGGTTCCAGTTCATTTCTTGTTTTTGTTTTGTCGTCTTTTTCTACCTCAATTCACGCTAACCAATCTTACCGTGGGACAGGATTCTTCTCCAATACATTCACTACTTCTGGACAGCTCAGACACAGTTCAACAAACCGTAGTATGCAGAACACCGCGACACTACTGATTGCTGCGTGAAATCCGTTTTACTGCTACCATTCACAAACAACGGCAGCCCTCCGTACAGGTATCAAGTTGCTATGTCCAGCCCGTCTGCACAGTTCACCAAAGCGAACCATTACGCGACCAGAAATCGATTGACCAGCGCACCAAATTTGAAACAATTTTGTTGTCGCTGCTCGCAGACCCCCCACCGCCCTTAGCCACATTGTCCTGTTAACCGTTGCAAAACGGCACCCAGTTTGCGTTTGCAATCATGGGCTAATTGATTTGAGTTCGATTATTTATGGTGAACGTGAACGATGTGTGCCCGTTGCTCCATTAAAACCCCGCTGACATAATTAAGGCTGGCCCAGTTAGTAGCGGTACCTCCTGCGCCTGTCGGTGGTGTAATTTTCATTCTATTTTATGACAAATTTTACACCCTCATACAGTCAGCGTCCGTTGCGTTGGAACGCTCGCGCAGCAAGGTGAACAACGCGCAAACTGATCGGCGTTTCGCCTTCATTGGCTTTGATTTAGTTTACTTGCAGGGATTGATGTTTTCTTTGGGAAATAAGTCTTTTAGGTAAGGTATGTTAAGGTATATTATCAACAAAAGTTATATAACATTTGTGTTTTACTATCAATGTTCATAACGGAGCAATCAAATGACATTACTAAAGTGGTATATAGGACACCTGTATAAACATGATCAATGATGTGATATCGTTTGAACGATTCCACTGTCCATACCAGCTCAACAAAAGAACACAAGAGGAGCAAAAAGATTACACCAACATCCATGTAACATCCACACATGGCGACGCTATTGTTTTTGGTACAATAACCACTCTTTACCACTAATATACCGATGATGTGCAAATATATATATTTTCCCAATGTATGTCAGCAATACTTTGTAACCGCCATTGAAGAGTGTCGCACTTGTGAGATGGCGAGAGGCATCCCGCACTGTTCCCAACAATTTCCACTACCACAGAAAAGTGGTAAAAGCGACGAGTAAAAGAACGGAATCATCATCCCAGACCGTGTTTGAACAGCTGCCCCACTCTGTGTGCAATCGATTCTATTTGCGCACTCGTGTAACATTGCTTCATTTATGAATATCGTCAACTCGGCAACGGCGAGCGACGAGAAGAGACGGCGAACAGAATGGTAATGCAGTGCGGGGCGCTTCTTTTTTTGTTGCACAGCTTCCTGATGCTGAGTCTCTTCCGTTCAACCGGTTGATTGGAATGATTGATTGGCCACAGCGATGTTGACTGATGAGCCCCATCGGGAATGAGATACGTATTTGTCACCGTTTCCCTTTCAATCAACACACGCACACACATACATATACACATGTGGCCTCACATGCTTGCTCGAACAAATAAGACGCACTTGTCGGGAAATTGCAATTGCTGGCAACTACAGCACGACACAGAGACTGGGTTGGGTAGGAATGGGCGATGTGTGGGGAACATATTTCGAGCAGGCTACGCTTCTGCCGCGAGGGCAACGTGAAATGACAACGCGTGGAAGATGATCGTTACATTTCTCTTCTGGTTGTTTACAAAATGCAAGTTCAATCAACCACGAGAGGATATTGAGGATATTTAAGACGTATTCTATTTCTACGGACTACTGGATAATAATAATATTTTTTTTTAAATCGTCAATGGCACTAGTGCCTCAACATGTTCCTGTTTTAATGATCTCTCATTGAAACACGTTTGGGGTATTCATAATTATTCTACAAACCGCCTTCGAGCTTACACTTTCAATTGGATCATACGATATTTGTATTTACTGATGTTTGATGTACGATAATTGTACTTAACGACAGCGTGGGTAATTTGCAAGTACGTACGGCAGATACGATAGAATAAAACTCATTAATCGCTTACAGGAACTCATTACTGTGACAGCATTAGCACGAGAAATTGCAATTTAGGACCATTTAACCCCATTCTGCGCCGCGTGCTCTCCGGATGCTCTCCCCTGCCCTCCCAATCGCTGTCATCTGTCGTACTTGCCGAGCCATTAGAAAAAAGATATCTCGCCATTACAACAGACGCACACGTTCTCACCCTTCAGCACTTTGACACGTCAATCCGATCCTTGATCCAAACCTCAGGCTGACCTTTTTGCAAACTATTCGCGTTCGTGCTGCCATCGCGAGTCCTCCACCATTAAAAGTTCTAGCACAACGTGCGCACAAGGACGCACCAGCAGTGTGGGCAGTGTGTGAAAGAATTGAACGGGGAGGAATTACTGCACCCTGCCCTCTTGTAAAGGAATTGCCACGCACAATATTCGTGCCATGCGGGGCTGCACAACAGCACACGCCAATGCTAACAACATAATCATCGGTGAGAGCATCATGCGTGCGCGTGGAGCTGTGTGGATCATGCTGTGCGTGCGTGCGTACGTGCGTGTGTAGACGCAAAGGGCTCCAAGAAAACGGGTACGACAGCATTGAAGGAACTAGAGCTCCTGCCGAGAAAAAGTTGGGAGCGCCTTCCAGCATCCCGTCTTCGTCGGCGCTCAATCGTGTCATTACCGTCCGTCTGTAATCGTCAGTTTGACTGATTGCTCGCACATTACCATAATTGATAATTTGATCGTATGTTCTATAAATCCACCCTCCCCCCCCTCCCCTCCCTTCCCTCCGGTGTGATGGCGCCTTCGCTATGCACGCACCCTGCTCCCGGTCGCTGTTTCGGTACAGGCGGCGATGTAAATGGTAACTTAATTTATGTTATTAATGTCCTCGTCCGCTACGAGCTATCGAGAGTCTGGTACGAGCAGGAGGAATAGGGGAATTGTAGCCTGCGAGAATTAATCTTCCAGCAGATATGACTCGCTTTCGGACGGAGCGTTGTGTGACTTCAATGCTCATGCCACTCCGATACCTACCACACGTTTGTCCAACGGCAGCAGCGTTGACTTCCGTCTGGATTTGTACTTTGTTTCGGGGCGGTTTCATCTAACCCTGTGTGTAAGACCCCCGCCTAGCTGGGGAAGTAAAAAAAAATGAAGTAAAAATAGATTACACCCCGTGCGGCGAGCATTTCCGAGCTCTAGTGCCCGTCCGGTGCTCGGTCCTTCCGGTGCTGAGAGAAGCAGCACACACAGTCACAGTGTATCAAGGTTTCCGGTTCCCCTGGAGCTGTGTGTTTCGCTCGCTTTTGGGGAGTAGTACAGTATTGGTGCGTTGCACTCCACTACCTGTCCTCGTGCGAGGCATTTGCACTTCAGCGCGCCAGTTACACGGTGTGTCTCCCGGCTGGCTGTGTGCTTATGGTTGCTGTCGATGGTACACTATCTACCCTTTCCTCCCATGCCCCGTTCCATTGGTCTCTCTAGGGTGCAAACGGGATGGGGAATAAACGCCCTAAAGTCCTCGCAAACTAGCAAGTGTGTCGTCCAACTGGGCAAAGAGGTGGTATCGTACGAAATAGACCGCCACGCAAGCAGCAGGTGGTAGGATGGCAGTCGGAGGAAGCACGTCGCCATGTGTTCCGCCCGGTGACCTTATGACCGACCTGTCTCTCCTAGACTGCTGTCGTGTGTTGGCTATCCTTTTCCGTCTGTGTGCTTTGGTCACATCTCATGGGGTTTGCGCTCTAGCTTGCGCATGCCCTTTGCCTGTTGGAGTGTGTGCTAGTGCGCGCGCGCGCGCGTTCACAGCCATCCGAGCGCGGTACCAACGGTGGAGGTGAAGGCCATATCCTCCGGTCGTCGCTAAGCGATGCAATAATCATTCGCTGCATTATTCTCCCCCCCCCCCTGGCTGCACCAGTTCGGTACACACAGCGCCTTCTCTGAGTACACGATGCGTGTCTCCAGTCGCAATAAGCGCGAGTAACATAAAAAAAAGTGTAGATATCGAGCAGAATTTGCAGTCAGAAAGAGCTTTTTTAAAATGTTAGAATTTTTAACGAGAACTTGTAACATATTTAACACGCATACAAGGCTTTAATGTTCACCAAAATGCATTCAACATTCAAAGGCAACCGTAGACGCTCTTCTGCCCGTATGCGCTCTTTCTCTTCGCCATTGCTGTTTTGCATCATAAATCCACACTCGGTGTCGGCGGTTCATTCTGTTTCAACTTTCGACATTTAGAAATCCCACCAAGAAAGTGGACGCAAAGCCGTCTGGAGGGCTCGAATGAAAGCAAAACATGTAAAGCCTGAGCGCTGTAAGCGTAACAAAGCCTCAAGTGGAACCCAGTCGCCCGCCCCCAGACAGCTGTACAACTAGTCTACCGTGCCTATGGGGGTTAAAATCCGCCCTGCAGACAGACACTGGTGGTGTAATGCAGCGCCCGCTACACCAAACTATACAGCTTCTAACAGAGCTTTGCGAGCAGTTGGAAGGCATGAAGCATTAGTTATTTGCACTGTTGTTTCGTGAAAGATATAAATAATACATTGCCCCTTGCCTGGGTCAGTCAGGTGCATTAAAACTACCAAAAGTATTATGGGCTTTCCCTAGTGCTGAGGTTGAGGTTTTAAAATAACCAACCAAATTTGAACTTTTTGGATGTGATGTGATTCTTTTTAAACCATAAACTCAGGTAGCAAATATAACTATTGATCAATTGTTGTGCAGTAAAAGCTCACAAATATCTAACCGTCAAAGATGTGTCAAAATTACAGCTACTGGTGTTTCGTGTTTGAACCTTTGAACTTTATTTCGGTTTGCTTAACAGCATATAGAACAAGCATCACACACACACACACACACCCAACCCTGATACGAAATGATATTCCGCATTCTCCGTACTGCAGTTGCAGCAAGCAACCATGCACCAGCTTGTCGTTGTTTTGTTGTTGTTCT